>LGSN01000061.1:0-83872 GCA_001314375.1 Phytophthora podocarpi
ACGGCCAGGAATGCATGATGCGGAGCCAAGCGTTTCGTTCTATGTGATACCTTAGTGACCAGAGCGTCAAGTGATTTGCGAAACGGATGCGCGCGGGTCGCCATCGATGTCGCAGCGTAGTACATCCAGCTAAACATGGCTACGTCCATTGCGCATTGCCGCAAGAAACGACTTGATCTCGCACGCCTTCTTATGCTTGAAACCGCGACGCTGGAGCATTGCGTCAGAGGATAAGAGTCTCAACTGAGTCTCAGCTAAGTGCCTATTTGTCGTGTTGTTTAGTTGCTGCGAGTGATCTCTCAGCAAGTTGCTAGTGCTGTGCAGCGTTTCGCGCGCCAATAACTTCAACTTCATCCATTGATCCCTTGACCATAACACCGCAATATCCACCGCTAAATCGGCGTTCTCTTCCTTCTGCCCGTGCGATTGAGCTACGATAAGAACGTGCCGTTGAGCTGTAGATCTCCGCCCGCCACTTGAGCAGCAGACTGTCCAAGCCAATTCATATAGCAAAGCGCTTCTAGCAGCAAACTACCAAGCTTCCATATTTTCTGGTTCGGTCAACCATCCCGCTCAGCCTCGTCACAACTGCCCCGCGGACGCAACGTCAAGCGAGCTGACCCAAGCGGCTCCGTTCAGCGTCGCCCGGACATACGCGCTCTCTGACTCTGGCCTCGAACGCAGTTAGTACCGCCAGCCAGCGAGGCCACCTAGCCGAGCTGCCAAGTCGGCTAAACGACAGCAAGGCGGAAATAAAGAAAGAAACGCCAGGCAACGGGCGAGGAAAGGCGCGGCAAGCCCGCTGGAATACCGGCAGAAGGCACGGCTGCACAAAGCAATCTCGGGTGAATAAGCCAACAGCAAGACGAGAGCTTGCTTGGCGTGGAGGGCACTCACTCACTTGTCAATTGACCGCGATCTCCTTTGATTCTGCTTCGTCCGTCTGTCCTAGCAGTATGGCGCAACGGGAGCTGTCTTCACTCATGGCAAATGTGACCGGGTACACGGAGGCTCAGCTCGTGGTGCTAGTGCTGAGCGTCGTGGTGGTGGCAGTGGCGCTGCTCTCCTACTTCGTGGTGGCGCCCGAGTACGAGAAACACCTGGACAAACAGTACGCGGCGCTGGTACATGCCTCTTCGGAACGGCAGCTTCTGAACCAACAGGCGCATGAATTGCTACTCGCGCGGATCCAGCTCCGCAAGCACAAATCGCTTGGCGCCTGGGACATCGAGTCCGGCTCCAGCGACGACGACGGGCTGGGTCACTGCACGCTACAGCGACGACACTCGCACATGCGACCGCCTCCAGCCAGCGTCTCTTCGCCTCGGGACTTGATCACCGAGGCGGCACTGATCGCCCGCAGAGAACGCAACGCCCGTCGCCGCAAGAGCGAGAGCGACGCGCTCAAGCAAGCCACCATCCAGCGAGCAGACATGCTGCGTCGTCGAGTGCTACTGCGGAAGCTGGAGGAAGAAATCGCTGGCACGGTGAAGGCGAACGAGGAAGCTCAAGCTGCGACGACGGGCAGCGCCAATCCGAGGTTGGCGAACATGGCGAGCAACTCGCTGGATCTGAGCAACGACCGCCTCAAAATGCTGCAGGAGCACCCAGCAGACTGCGTCGAGGAGCTCACGGTTCTTGCCCGAGCACAATCACCGACAGCAGCCTCGCCTCTTGTGGACAATGCAGCCAGGATGATCAAGGGCAAGATCGAGACTGCACCAGACCTCCACGAAGTAAAGCGAGCGCTCAAGGTGCTGCACGACGTGCTGAGCTTCTACTTATCGGTGGACCACCGAGATATGAACAAGCTCACGGTGTTCTGCAACTCGCTGCTGCAGCACGACGGCCTCAATCGACTACGCGCCTTTGAGGCATCACGCGACAAGGACGTGCGAGTGCTGTCCAACTCCATCATCGAGAAGGCTGTGCCTGCCATTTGGCATTAAAAGAGAACAACCATATATCTATAACCCCCCGCTTCCGGCCCCTGTAGAGCTCCTCACCTCAACCAGCAAGTACAGTAAATTCTAGTAGCGCATTCTTAAACATAATAACTAGTGTCCCCTTTTGTAAGTTCCTTTTCAGCTCCAAAATCATAGTCTCTTTCTCTTCATTAATGACTCATATTCCACTGGTAGTAGTCACCTATTTCTGTTGGAAAGACGCCGCAATTTCTTGCAGCGAGCGCGAGAGCACCGTCCTCAGCAGCAGTCGGGAGATGGACCCACCACAGAGCAGCACGCTGCCAAGTGTAGACGGCATGAGCTTGGAGTTCCACAGGATGAGCGTCTTGGGCTGCGAGGAGGGCGCCGTATTGTCGGCCACGAACTGCACGAATGCCACGTGATCGCTCAGTAGCAGCGGTCCGCTCTTCTTGATGCTGTAGCGCACACTGGAGATCCTGTCCGAGTGGTCGGGCGGCCCCGCCGAGAGAATCTGCTCCTCGACGCCGAGCGAGACGAGGCGGCGGTGGCCGACGAGCCCGCGGCCTTCGCCAGGCTTCAGCGTCGACCCGCGGCCGGCCCACTCCATGCGCAGCCACGCATCGTAAGCTTCGTCCACTGACGCGTTCACTAGTTGCGACAGCGCCAGCTCCTGCCCGTCGTTCTCCGCGTACGCCTTGAAGGCGGCGGCGTCCACGTACCGATCCGCCATGATGAGAAAATGGATCCGAATGAGCGAATACAGAACAAGGATTGGCTGAAATGGGTGAAATGGGGATATGTGGTTGAAGTTAGCGTTTTATGACGAATTAAATGAAGCTGTTGAACGCTGTTTTGACGAATGAGGAGAAAGTATCTTTGAAACGGCTGGAGGCACGCTTGATACACCAAAAGAGACGATATCAGTGACGTCAGTGGCTTCGACATTCGTTGTATTTGCAGATAAAGTGTCGCTCTAGTTCTACGCTTGGCTCGTTATCCCAGGTGCCGACCAGCCTTGGCTGCAGCACTTGCAGCCAGCGCGCTCAGGAAGCTCTGAAGCGCTGAGCGCAGGATGAACTTGGCGAGCCCACCGCAGCAGAGTAGATAGCCGAGCACGCTGGGTTCCGTCTTCAGCGACCAGATCACGAGCGTCGCTGGCGTGCTCTCTGGGGACGCGGCGACGTCAACGAACTGCACGAACGCGAGGTGGTTTTGCATCGGGAACAGCCCGAACTTGCGGACCTTGTAGCAGATCGAGGGGATCTTGGAACGGTCCCGTCGGGCAGCAGCAAGACTCGGTCGCCCTCCGTCGCTGTCTACGGGCTCATCGATAGGCAACCCAGCTGACAGAATCTCCTCTTCAATGCCCAATGGGGCGCCCCGAACGTGGCCGACGTAGCCTCGACCTACGCCCTCGTGCAACTCCGAGCCCCCGGCCAGCCAACCTTCCTCCAGCCACGCGTCGAACACCTGGGAGGGAGAGCCGACTACGCACTCGGACACCACCAGCTCCTGGCCCTTGTGGCGCTGGTATTCTTCGAAGGCCTGCGCGTCCACATATCGCGTCGAGTCCAATTGACTGCGGCGCATCTCCTTCGGCAACGCAGCGTTCTTGACACTGTTCAGCAAGATGGCCATCTTATTGTTTTTATCCGGATATTTGGCCAATAGAAAGGGCGCATAAGCTGGAAATGCGACGGCAGCGTGGTTCCCTGTCATGCAATGCTGTTAGCACCACTGTTGCCTGATGAACACGTCACAATTGCTTGCAAGTGACCACTATATCGATGTTCTGGGGCTGGAGGCCTATGAGGGTCATGCTGGCGTGGAGCTTGAGGTATCGGAGCTTATAACAGGTTCGTCCCCCGAAGTATTCGATGCGTGGCTTCGCGAGGTCTGGTTAGCTGGCGGGGATCAAGTGCACAAAGGCGTCGGTCGTGGATACGTTGGAAGTGTGCGTCGTGTACCGCTGGGTGTGGAGGAGGAGATCGTGTCAGCAGGACAACCCGAAGAGCAATCAAAAGACCAGGGCGAGAGGTGCAGGATCCCATCGATCTGCTACCGAGTACGCAAACCTGGTCCATTCCCGCTGGAAAGTCACCTAGCCATGGTGCGCTTTGTCGGTGCGGTATCAATCCCCGAGGTGTCAGCTAATTCGTTGAACAAGGCACCCAAAACGCTCGTGGTTTGGACGGTGAAGACCGAGATGTCAAGAGCGTGCAACTGGCTGCACTGCGGAGGTTGGTCCGCTTCATCTTCTGGGCAGCGTTGAAGACTTTCCTGCGGTCGTTAGCCAAGCAAGCAGCCAGCAAATAGTTAAAGCTCAGATTGATGTCATCATGGCATTGTCGTCCCACTGCGACTTCAGCTAAGCTTAAGGATGATTGATCTATTGTTATTTTAACTTGGTACTTCGTACTTCGTGGACGTCCCAACTTGGGTGATTGATCGATCATATAATTTACAGAGTTTCCTTGAAAGCATTGCGTTGACGACTGGCGTAGATGACACCAATCACCGTGAGGAATACCGTCGCAACGCCAACTGCAATGCCTAGGATAATCCAGCTATCAGGCGCCATTCCGACGAACTCAACCGCGCCACCACCATCGACCACCGTGCGTGCAGGGCCAGCTAACGCACCGGTCGGAATCACGGGGAAAACACTGAGCCCGCAATTGATCTTCGAGTCGATGGCCAGGCGCAGAAAGCCCTTCTCTCCCCATGACGAGCCGTACGAGTTCTTGATAATCCAATAGTCTGTGGTGCCGTCCGAACCGTAGCCGACGAGTACGAGCGCGTGGTTGATATCGGCACTGGAAGCGAAGTCGCCATCATTCGGGCACGTGTAAATGCCGCCCTTGTATGCGTCAAAGGACCCACCAGAGTTGATGGCCACGGAAATGGGCTGTTGCTGCAGTGCCAGCTTAAGTAACTCGGTCGAGTCACTGCTGTTCTCACACGAAGGCCCCACAACTTGCTCCCAACCAGCTATGCTAGCAGCAGCATCGTCCGTTGACGAGTTGTCGCAAGCGTTCGCGAGAGTAGCGGCGGATGCTTGAGATGTATCCTCTTCGTTGTAGGGCAGTTCCAGTTGACTAAGCAGCGACCAGTGCAATTGCGCTGCGTCGGTGAAGGCGGCGTGGGTCATGCCTCCGTTGCATCCGTTGTTCCTCGAGCCCCAGATCATTTTGCTTTGCAGCCAGCTCGATCCATCCACGCCGCCCTCTGCCCAGCAGTAGTCGAACGTAGCCGTCATCTCCCTCGAGCTGCACTCCAAGAATTGCTGCGGTGACAGTGACTGCGGCGCTATTCCTGCATTTACCACGACCGCCGTCTCGATACTATCTGCCGCCGCAAAGGCCCAGCAGCTGCCACATTGGTTCTGACTCTTGACAACCGTGCAGATGCTCTGGTTGTGCGAGTTGTCGGTCGAGCACCAATCCAGCGTCTCGCGATATCCGAGTGTCGAGTTGGTGAGTCTTCGCTGCTCTGTCAGTCTGCGTTCCTGTTGACGCTGCGCCGCTTGATGTTCATGCTGCACAAAGTCCGAAGGCGACAACTTCCTGTTGCCATCATGGTATAAATGCCGCGCGTTGACGCCCATCGCGTACGGGAAGGCCCAGTTCCGTCCTGCTGCGTGCTTGTGCACTTGCTCCAGGTAGTCCACGTGGGCCTCCATCCGGCGCCGGAACTCGCTTGGCCCTGCGTCCATCCCTTCGTCTTCCAGAAACTGCGTCACCATTGCGTCCGAGGACATTGCGACGCCATCCCGGCCCGCCCACAGACACCGCGCGTCGTCGCAACTCCGCAGCGTGCCAAAGGTGGAAGGATCGTTCGCCTGGATCGATGATGGAGCAACGACTGTCGCGAGAGCGAGCAACTTCAGCCACGACAATGGCGCCATCTTCAGTTGCTACTCAGATGACCCACCAAACTTCCGAGTGGCTTTTATATAGTAGGTGGGGGACTGCGGCTGGAGCCAGAAATGGCCGCCGCACTCGCAAGGGCCGATGTGGAATTGTTTCTGCCTCGTCCGAGCCTCGTTTGATTGCGGCACTAGGTTCGACCATACAAAGTTCAAGTACAACTGGTAGTCGTGAGTGACTCACTGAGTCAGCGGCCAAGATGGACTTGGTCAGCTGAGCCGCCATCGGTTGCTGCCATCCCCGACCTTGATCGATTGACGTTGACTAGCTTATTATAGTTTGCTGGGACAAAGGTCAATCATTTATTGAACCATCCCATGCGGAAGATGCCGCCCGCTGGTGTCGACGAAGTTGAGGGCTCCATCATGGTCGTCTCACGCGCTGTGACCACAGCAAGGTGCGTCTGGATTTTCAGCCACGTTCACAAACACATGAATGGACTCGTAGGCCAGCCTGGTTATGCCTGCAAGAGGGTGCAAGACTGGCTCGCTTCACATCTTGTTGTTTGTGGAGCTTTTGTTTGTCGGATGCAAACTTGGGCATGTACTGGCACTTGCTTCGCGCTGTTAAACCAAAGCTCATATTCGAATCCCATCAAACTCTACATTAGCTCGCTAGTTCGCACTCTGGACGTTCGTAGGGGTGCGCGCCGCGTGCATGGCCGAGTTCTGCTTGCGGATAACTTTCAGCTTCCGCTGCGACACCACCATCCCGATTGCCGTCGTGACCAGCGTGAAAATGGTGGTCGCAGCTGCAACGCCAATCCACCCCGTCGGGCTCAACCCCACAAAGACCTTGTCACCACCGCTATCAACAGTAGTGCTCGCCTTCGCACCGGCCTTCGCACCGGTAGGAATAACGGGGAAGACGTTCAAGCCGCAGTTGATCTTGGCGTCCGCCACCAGTTTAATAAAGCCGCTGTCGCCCCACGAGCTGCCGTACGAGTTCTTGAGGATCCAGTAATCACCAACTGAGCTGTCGGTGCCGTAGCCCACGAGCAATAGAGCGTGATTCAGGTCATTCTTAGACGCCATCTCCCCGTTGTTTGGGCAATTGTAGAATCCGCCGGCGTACTCTCCAAAGCCGCCATTAGATGTGATTGCTACAGCAATGGGCTGCTTCTCCAGCGCCGAGCGGAGCAACGACGTGCAATTGCTAGAAGCGGTGCAGTCAATACCCACGATCTGTTCCCAACCAGTAATACTTGCAGCCGCTTTATCTGCACTAACGGTACACATCGATGAAGCGTTTGAAGCCGACGAGCTCCCAGAATTGGAGTCGTCATACGGCATTGTGAGCTCTGTCACAAGTCCCCACCCATTCTGAGCCGCGTCCATAAAGGCGCCGTGCGTCATTC
The DNA here is from genome assembly GCA_001314375.1 of Phytophthora podocarpi. Lineage (NCBI taxonomy): Eukaryota > Oomycota > Peronosporomycetes > Peronosporales > Peronosporaceae > Phytophthora > Phytophthora podocarpi. Next base: position 7,215 of record LGSN01000061.1, read on the forward strand.
CGCCGTTGCACCCGTCATTTTGCGATTCCCACTTGATCTGTGTCTGCATCCAACTGGCACCGTCCACGCCGCTGTCTGACGCCCAGCAATACTCGAACGTTTGAGTTGTTTGCAATGTGCTGCACGTCAGGAACTGCTGCGGAGACAAGGACACGGCTGCTGAAGCGTTCTCCGCGATCACTACAGCGGTCTCGATCGCATCTGCAGCAACAAACGACCAGCAGCTTCCACAGCTCTTTTGACTTTTCACAGGTGAACACACGCTATGGCCCACGGAGTTGTCTGTGTCGCACCAGTTCCAATACTCCGAGCTGCCTGAACTGGAGATCGTGCTGTTGGTACTGTTTGTTTGAGTCTGAAGACGGCGAGTGTATGCTGATACCATTTCTTGCTCTACGAACTGCTCGGGTGTCAGCTTGTTAGACGACGAAGTCAAGTGACGCTCGTTCACACCCATGTGATACGAGAACTCGTGACCAACATTCTTCGCGTGCATATTCACGTCTGCATCGCCGGAAAAAAAATACAAATTGAGTTAGCTTACCGCTTGCAGACCCAAAAACTCTGCCATCTCTCTCACCTTCGATGTACGTCATGTGCTCCTGGAGGTTGCGTAGGTTTGATTCTATATCACTGTAGGCGACGTAGTTGCGCTGGATAAACAGTTCGCGCAGCGTACGCGAGTCCACAACTTCGCCATTCTCTCCAGACCATAGGCACGGCGAGTCTGCGGAGCGAACGGGAGGGCAGCCCACTAGAGTGCCCAGTGATCTATCCGTCGTGTGGACGGCAGCAGTAGTTGCCGCCGCCGCCGAAAGCGTGAGGACAACGGCTTGAAGCTGCATGGGTCTTCTTAACGCGCTTCAGTTGCTGAAGGCAAGTCGAGTCGCACTGTGGCTGAATCTCTGCAGAGGCACAATTCCGTCCGCCCCTCGCTGTTCATGAACTCGTAAAGGCTGGCCAGGTGTTGTTGAGAAATGCTAGGGATGGTGTTTGTGCATTGTGGATACAATTTTAATCGTGGACTCCCGTCAAACTTACAGATCCCTGGCGTCACAGACAGGAAGGTTTCGGTGTCAGTCCATTGCAAGAATTCAGCGAGCACCAACAGGAAGAGCTCCCCCACCAATGACCAAGACAGGCGCAAGAATGCAGAACCTTTTCAAAACGTAGAAACAAGAGTATGGCCGTCGATTCACTTTACCATGAGGTCGACTCGCATATTTCACAGCATAAGTTGCATCCTGCGTCCTGCTGGGCTGCGGCGCTGCACTGCCCTTTTCAATGATTAACACTGCTTTATTGTTTCGATGAATGTGAAGCTACATGTGGTCAAAATGCGGTGAAGATGCCATGATAGAGTGTCTGGTGCGAAGACATCACTCCTAAGGATGAGCTCGTCCAAAACCTACTGAGCTGCCGGCTGCTGGGCGTTTGTTCGGGCCGCGTACATGGCGGAGTTCTGTTTGCGGATCGACTTGATCTTCCGCTGCGAGATGAGCATGCCGATGGCAGTGGTCACCACGGTGAAAATAGTCGTCACAGCCGCGACAGCAATCCACGCCGTCGGGCTCAACCCCACGAAGACCTTGTCACCGCCGCTATCAACGCTAGTGGTCGCCGCAACACCGGCCGATGCGCCCGTGGGGATGACGGGGAAGATGTTGAGACCGCAGTTCACCTTGGAGTCCGCCACAAGCTTCATGAAGCCGCTAGCGCCCCACGAGCTGCCATACGAGTTTTTGAGGATCCAGTAGTCGCCCTCTGAGGCATCGGTGCCGTAGCCCACGAGCAGCAGTGCGTGATTCACGTCGTCCTTCGAAGACAGGTCGCCGTCGTTCGGGCAGCTATAGACGCCACCGGCGTAGTCACCGAACGGGTCCTCGGAGTTAATCGCGACAGCAATCGGCTGATTTTCCAACGCCGACCGCAGCAAGATCGTGCAGTTGCTAGAAGCCGTGCAGTCCGTACCCACAACCTGTTCCCAACCCGTGATGCTGGCAGCCGTTTCATTGGAACTCACAGTGCACGCCGACGACGCGTTGTTAGAAGACGTGCTGCTCGAGCCGGAGTCGTCGTATGGCATCGTGAGTTCCGTCACAAGACCCCACGAGTTCTGCGCAGCGTCGATAAAGGCGCCGTGGGTCATGCCACCATTGCAGCCATCGTTCTGGGACTCCCACTTAATTTCCGTCTCCATCCACGTAGCGCCGTTCACGCCGCTGTCTGACGCCCAGCAGTAGTCGAAGGTCTGCGTCGTCTCCAGCGTACTGCACGTCAAGAACTGCTGCGGTGAGAGCGACACCGCTGCCGACGCGTTTTCTGCGATCGCGACAGCCGTCTCGATAGCGTCGGCGGCAGCGAAAGCCCAGCAACTGCCACAGTTCTGCTGACTCTTGACTGACGAGCACACGCTGTAGCCGAACGAATTATCAGTGTCGCACCAGTTCCAGTACTCGGAGCTGCCAGCGCTCGACACTGTGCTAGAGGCCGTCGCTGTGCTGCCACTGGCCTCCGAGACTAGCCGACGGGAGCGCGCCGACTTGACTTCCTGATCCACGAGCTGTTGGGGCGAGAGGCGACGCCTAGGGGACAACATCAAGTGGCGCTCGTTCACGCCCATGTGGTACGAGAACTCATGGCCCACGCTCTTGGCGTACATGTGGACGTCCTCGATGTACGTCATGTGCGTCTGCAGGTTGCGGCTGTAGGCCTCCTGGTCTCTGAAGGACAGGAGGTTGCGCTGGACGAGCAGCTCGCGCAGTGTCTTCGAGGCGACGACCTCGCCGTTCTCGCCCGCCCAGAGGCATGGAGACTCGGCCGAGCGCACGACGGGGCAGTCCACTAGGGCACCAAGAGATCGGGGGGTGGTTCGCGCAGCGGAGCCGACGGCGACGGCCGCGGAGAGCGCGAGGAGAGACCCTTGCACGTGCATGTCGAGGCTGTGATTCAGAGGGATAAGTATGAGACTGTAGCTGTCTCTTTGGATTGTAAAAAAAACGTTTTATTCAAATTTGTTTTTATACCGTGCTGAGTCACACAGTGGTGACCAAAAAATCAAAACAGGACTACATGTACATGTAGGACTCCAGCAGCATCCACGATCTGTGCTCGGCTTGTTGAGGCTACAAATTGTAGCTCGGTGACCTACACATGTAAGCCTACATATGTAGGTCATCAATCGAGCTATTACGCTTTCTTTAAAGGATGGCTGCTTCCAAGCCGTAGGTGAGACTCGCATCAGGATCCGATGCACTCCACCGGCGGAATTACCCTGCGCTTCAACCTGTACACTTACCCCGAGGCGAAGTTGTAAATAGGCTTGGAAGCCTCATGCAACCATGCTGCCAGAAGCACGCGCTATCGACTGTTTTGTCGTCCGACGGCTACAACTTTCTCCCACCGGGGTTTTCAATCAGCTTGGACCAAGATGATCGAAAACCGCGGAGGGCAAGATTATTGGTGCAGCTATTAATACCATCAGCTCGCTCAGCTGTTGCCCGCGAGCTGTGGTCTCACCGGATGCAAGCACACTTGAAATGGTTTCCTCTCTGTTGCCATCTTTGCAGTCGTGCTATTAATAAAAGTTGGGGCGCTTCAACCAAGCGACAGCGCAGCGAATGGCTATTAATAGCGAAGGCACACGTGCTCGCATTGCATACCAACGCAGCGTCCATGACGAACTTGTCGTCTCGGGTGAATTTGCGAACGTCGAGGATGAGTCCGGGCGTCCTTGCAAAGAGGCGATGAATCTCGCGCTGGTTGCAGCTGCCAAGACATGTGCATGTGTGCAACAAAGCCAAGCCGATTTCGCTGCTGTCGCCGACGGTGCTGGCCGTTAAACCGGGCGCGAATTTGCGCGAACAGATCATGATGCGCCTCTCCTCGCCAGTAGGCGGTCCCTGACCACCTCAGCCACCGCTCCCCTCGATGATTTCGTCTGCGTCATTCCATTCTCGGATTCGCAGTCTCCTCGAGTGTTCACGCCAATACAGAGCTCCCACCACCTTACACGACACTACCTGACGACGATGGCGACCCAAACAGGCGTGAAGGAGGAGGCCCCGCTCCAGATGAAGACGACGATCGAGCCGCAGTGGACGCGCTTTCTCGCCGGTGGTGCGGCGTCAGCAACTGCCGAGCTCTTGACGCTGCCCATTGACATCACCAAGGTGCGGCTGCAGGCGCAGCGTTCTGGTCCCACGACAGGCGGCAAACCGGCGGTGCACTACAATGGCATGGTCCATGCTGCGCAGACCATGATCAAGCAGGAAGGCCCCGGTGCGCTCTGGAACGGAGCCACTCCCGCGCTGTTGCGCCAAGTCTCGTACACGAGCATCTGCATGGTGCTATACGAACCGCTGCGCAACATCTTCGGGGCCAACGCGGCTCATGGTGCGAACGGTGAAGTGCCGTTCATCAACAAGTTCATGGCCGGAGGATGCGCCGGCGCCATCGGCATCAGCATCGCCAACCCGTACGTTGACAGCAGCCGCTGTCGTAGTTTTGACGGTGACTGACTGATGACTTGTGTCTCGTGTTGCTTTGACATTGTAGTGTGGATGTTATTAAGGTGCGAATGCAGGCGGATCGGTCGGGCAAGCTGTACCGTGGTGTTGGCGATGCCTTCAGCATGATCTACCAGCGTGAGGGTGTGCGCGGGTTCCTCCGTGGAATGCCGCCCAACATTCAGCGCGGTTTTATCGTGAATGCTGCCGAGCTTGGCACGTATGACCACACCAAGGAGCTACTGATTTCGTCTGGGCTGCTCAAGGAGGGCGTGCTCGCACATACTGGTGCTAGCTGCGTGGCAGGCTTCGCTGGTGCGGCCGCTTCCAATCCGTACGTGTATATTACCTGTTTCTACAGCATTCATTGCAGTTTGGAACTGACCTTGCGCTTTGGATCGATATCTTCAGGATCGACGTGGTGAAGACTCGTCTTATGAGCCAGCCGACGGACGCGAGTGGCAAGGGGCTCCATTACAAGGGCATGATGGACTGCGTGCGAAAGACTTTCCATGAGGGCGGTGCAAGCGCCTTCTACAAGGGCTTCATCCCGAACTGGATGCGGAAGGCGCCTTGGTGTGTCGTCTTCTTCGTCACATACGAGAAGTACCGCGCCACACTGGTGTCCAGCGACGAAGAGTTGTAGGCTTCGCTCGCCGAAAGAAGACTTCCAGCAAGCGCTGCTGGGTCGAAAGAGATTCCTTATATCGATGAAATGAAGCAACAAGATACAACCAACACATGATTGATCGTGTTTTCATCGCTTGTGTATTTTGAATGACCACTACTGCCACCGATCCCCCGCCGCCATCGCACGATGATAAATAAGAATACATTATCCTTTCTAATGAAGGCACAAGCGCGTTTCTCGCGGGGGCAGGGCAGGGATGCCGGCCAGGAAGCTTCAACTTCGCCTCCTTCTGTCTGCATAAGCATGACGCCGATTCTCTCGTTCTTCGGCCACCACTACACTCATGGGTGACTCTCATACAAGCCATCTGGACCTCCTCCTTTTTCTTTTGTTTTTCAGTCATGGGGCGCTGGCCGTCGCGCATTATGTTCAGCACTTGAGTTCATCAAAGTTGTGCATCTGTATGTACCACGTGGAGCGCGGCGGCGTGAGGTAGTGCATGGGTGCCGCTCCCGGCGGCAGATTCTCGACCAGCTTCTCGCGCAGGTCAATGTACTCGTCTGTTTGCACCACTTTAATCTTCTCGTTGTCTGTGGGGATGGAGACCTTGCCGCTCTTGGGCAGCATCACGATGGGGAGACGCTCCACAACGCGGTCTTCCGTCGACCACCGGTTGCGCGAGATCACGTGCACGTTAAGGTTCGAGAAGGATCCGTTCATGAACCTGTTGGAGATGGTGCTCTCGACGGAGGGCACGGGGGCCTCCTCCTCCTCTTCCTCTTCGGAGCAGTAGTAGGCCGGGCACGTGCGTCGACGCCGGGTGTTGTGGGCGTTGTTGTTCTTGGCGAAAAGCGAGCGGCGGAAGCGGTCGCGCTCTTGTCGTCGGCTCTCGAGCATTTCTTCGCGCGACATGCGCTGCTGGTTGGTGCTGTCGTTGACGGGCATCACTTGGGCGTTGCTGTTGCTGCCTCCTCCCAGGAAGCTGCCGTTGTTGCTGCTGCTGACACTGCTGCGGCTGTTGCGGTTGAGCGCCTTGAGCAGCTTCTGCAGCGCCAGGAACGTCTCGTCCACTTCCTCGTCCTCAGTGAAGAGGCTAGGGTCGTCCTCCTCGGACATGCGACCGCCGATCTTCTTGGACAGTCGCGTGTTTTGCCTCTCTGTCGTCGCCATGTTTGTCTCTGTCTGTCTCTGCCTGTGTGGGTGTCTCTGCTTACTCTGGGTCATGTAGCAAAAGTCGTTATGGACGGTGTGGTGGCGGGTGCCGTATTAGCGCAAGGGGCGGCTTCTAGCAACTACCACTCGCTCGCGTGTCTACGATTCGGTGATGTTGACGCTGGAGCAGCTTCTCGCTTCCTGCCGTCTCTGTTTTCTCTTGTTGGACAGCGTGAGGCGAAATTGATTCTGCGACGCAATCGGATCGACCTCGACGTTTCAAAGACATGTGCGAGATACAATGTATCGATTTTCACGGGGATTCTGCTGTGATAGGTCGAAACTGTGCCTTCGATAATTTCGTTTCCGAGAAGCTGTCGAAGATAGCCGTTGGGATGTTGCTGCTGCTGCTGTTGTTGCGCTATTTTCTCGTTGTCGATTGCTTGATTTGGCTGCCGTTGGTGGCGTTGGGTGGGTGTCTTGCATGCCAACGGCAGCCGCCTTTAGCTAGACTTGCGATGCTAACGTGCATCGCGCGCGCATCATGAATCATGATCAAGACGAAGATTGATTCAAGACGAAGGTGTCGGTCAATTAGGACTAGGGTTGAAGCGTTTGTCAGCGTGGCACTGGCTGCCTCTGCTCTGACTCGGATGCGTCTGCATTGATTTGCTTGTAAAGCAGCGCGTTGGTAACGAGCGCCGTCCAGGCAGACCGCTGTGCATGAGCGGCTCGTTGCCGTCGAAGCGGCCGGGCACCTCACTGCAGCTCAGTGCGTCAACGCTACGCAGGATGATATCCTCGAGTAGAGTCGCTGGGTTGCGGCATTTGTCGATCCGTTCAGAGATCACTTACTACAGTACCTGTACATGTACTGGAAGGGGCTCGGGCTGAGCCTCGGCCCGGAGGGGATGTCACACCAGATCGCAAGCGTTTGCGCTTGCGCTCGCCTGGAAGTCCAACACAACGACGTCCGCAATCTCTCGCAGCTCGCCCAACAGGCTTGCGACAAGCTCTTGACCATGGGCTCTTCTTCCAATAAAGTGCGAAAATGCTTTCTCATGTCCAGTAATCATTTTATGTGCGCCACCCAACTTCAACATCCGCGCCCCTTGGGGACGGATCGCCGATCGCCGACCGATCGGTCCATCTAATTGACCGTCGCCGCTGCGATGGCGGAGCTGCTGCTGCGCTGGATCAACCATGAGCTGGAGCTGTCGATCCACGTGACAGACGTGGAGGCGGACTTCGCCAGCGGCTTCCTGCTGGGCGAGATCTTGCACCGTCTCAACCACCAGCACAACTTCTCCGACTTCATGCGCAGCTCCAGCGCCGACGCCAAGATCCTCAACTTCTGCCTGCTGGAGCCCACGCTGCGTAACCTCAACATTAAATTCGACGCCAACGTGGCCACTGCCATCATGAATGAGAGGAATGACGCCGCCGCCAACCTGCTGTACCAGATCAAGGTCTCCTCTGTCCTGCAGAGCCGTGCTGCAACGGAATATCTACATGTACTAACCTGCTGCTGCTCTAAATAAACAGATTGCTGCTACTCGAGTGGGCAGAGCTCCAGGCGTTTCGACAAAGTCGCTGGAGCGGACGGGTATCGTTCCTCTGCACAACAGACCCGTGAAGCTAACGAAGCCGACGTACGATGCAGAGAATTATCGGCTGTTTGAGCACTCTATTCGACGCCACGCGCGGTCGACTGCTTCATTGCAACAGGAAAAGTGGGTGTGCAGAAGTAACAATGCAGTCAGTTTTGTAAGACTTGACGATGACATGTTCATGTTGCGGTTGCAGGGGCCGAATTGCGGAGGAAGCAAAGAAACGAGAGGCCTATCTGGCGAGGATGACGGAGCAGAGAGAGATTCTAGCGGCTACAAAGGCGGAGAGACTGCATCGCGCCTACATTCATAGCAGCTTCATTAAGGAAGCACTCGAGGAGACGGACTCACCGACATGGAGGCTGGCATTACAGAAGAAGAGTGCACGAGAACAGCGGCGGGCTGCATTTTTCCAGCAGCTTATGAAGAAGCGCGAAGAATCGGAGGTTGGTGTGCTGCGAGAAAATGGTTATCGTCTTGCAAAAAATGCTGACAGCGCGTTAATTGAAATCATGTCAGGAAAATCTCACCTTCAGCCTGCGTCGAAAAGTGCGAAGTGATCTGGACGAGTTTGATGTGCGTTATGACGGCGTGAGCTAGCTTTGCTCATTTTACTTTGTATGCACCGTGGGCTGACGAGAAGCGGTTTTCTTACAGGTTCAAGGTGGATCGAAGGTCACGGCTGCAAATGGCAAGGTTTCTTCGCGCAAGTCTGTTGGGTATGGTCTACGCTCGCTGATGACAGCACTCAATTCAACTTCCGACAAGAAAAAATATTCGACTTCAAACTTGGCAGGATCACCAATGAATGAAAGGGAGCTCTATCATGCGAATGTGCTGGAAATGGAAAACACCACGGGTGTCATCGAGCAGGAAAGGCAGGAGCGTGAGAAGCGCAAGGAGAATTTATCTCGCAGGAGGAAGCGATTCGTTCAAGAATGCGTCTACACCCACTCGCGAATAGGAACCGCTCGTGTAGCAAGTATCTTGGAGAACGTGGTACTACGAGATACGAACAGCGAGAAGGATGTACAAGGCGAAATGAATCGCATTCTCATCTACAAGGAGGTAACTCGGGAAAACAGATCAATGCGAAACCAAGAATATGTGAACCAGCAGGAATTGGACTCCATGGCAGCGGTAGACCGGGATACTAGCTGCTATCATAATTTGCTTCTTCAATTTGAGGATGACAGCCAGATGCAGATTATACAACGAAACAACGTTCAGGAATCGGCTGAAGCGGTAGACCATTTTCTCAGCGAACAGATTTCAATGGCTATCATGAATGATATGGTGGAATTCGTGCTTTTCATTGCTGGGAAGCGGGAAGAGACTCTGCATTCTCGAGACCCTGCCATTTTCTTGGCTGCGGAGACATGGAGCGAGTACAAGGTTAAGTTTACTAATGGCTTCAAACGCGAAAAAATGTCCCCGCTGCCTGCCGTTGAAGAATCAAGTCACAATGAACTATTGGATACTCACGAGCTGGAACAATACCTGGCGAGCTTCCGACCATTGCACACCACGTCTGAGCAACAACCTCCCTTGACAACGATCAACGCTGAATATCTTTTTCTCGGGGCGACGGATGGCATTGAGGGATATTTCGTGCTCGGAGAAGAAATAAAATCATTGCGGTGGATCGCTCACTCGATGTCAATTTGCGACGCCATATCGGAAAAAGACGAGCTTGGAGGAAGTACCATTGCTGGGGCAAATTTACCAGTTTTCCGTCAGCGAGCGTCGAGGTCCCTTCAGCAACTCCGAATTCTTGTCTTTGGTCCTCCGTTTGCTGGAAAGGAGACCCAAGCGAAACTTCTTGGTGAAACATATAACCTGGTCGTGCTCTCGGTTCACGAGCTGATTGAGAATGCTGTTCAGAAGTCTAATGAGATTGGCCAGCACGTGGAAAACCTATTAGTAAACGGAAAGGAAGTCCCCCCAGAGCTGTACAGCCGTCTTGTGGTCGAATCCATTGGGGAGATCGAGGCACAAGCACTTGCGCAAGAAAACAAAGCTGGCTGGGTGGTCTATGATCTGCCTGCAACAGAGCGACATAGCCAGAATCTAGAGGAGCATCTTACGGACTATGTGGACCCGGCACGTATTCCTTCTCCCTACGAATTTGAGTCTGCCATTGCTCCGGGGTGCAGCAAGCCAACTTTGTCTCCGACATTCCTTCACGGTAAATCTGGTGTAGATCTCGTTTTCCATATCGACTGTCCTATTGGCACAATTCTAGACCGATGTTTAGGTAGAGTTGAGGATTGCGCGACAGGGGGCAAGCATCATTTGGTGTTCGATCCACCACTGGATGATTCGATTGCACGGCATCGTCTGCAACATGTCAACTCAAGCGCGTACTCAAGCGAACTCCTGTCACTACACTGTTTGGCGAGCAATGGTTTTTCGCATGATCACAAGTCTTGGCATGCCAAATTCAAAACATTGCACGAGCCATCTAGCACCACCGGTATGACCATAAGCGAAGTTCATGACGCTATTACGAACGTTGTGAACCAGTTGCAGAAAGAGAGACAGGATGAGGTGGAGTCAAAGCAGCACCAACAAGAGGCAGGTGAGCAGATATTCATGGCGAGTGAGGACGAAAGACAAAGATCCCTGGACAATTTTGCATCGGAAATTGATGAGGCAAAGGTATGCGTGGCCAAAATTGAGGCATCCGTGGTGGAGGCAGAGGAAGCAAAGGCAAAGAAAGAGGAGATTTTGGAGCTCCGGCAAAAGCTAGATGAGGCTCAACGTCAACTAGATAGTGTCATGGTCGGTGTAAAGAGCTGGATAGAAGAAGAAAAATCGCGTCGTCCTGTACCCAGCAGTAAATATTCGGGCGAGCTCGTACCAGCAACAGCCCAAGCACTGACAGCATTGTGGAATGACATGGAAGTGGAGTACATTTCTACCATGAAGACAAGTTTTGCATTAATGCGGAATCAGCGGCACCGCATTACTGAGCGCGCGCAGATAATGACGAGCGAGTTTTGTGAGTTTATACGACGTCCCGACCTGAAGCAAGAAGTTGTTAATGTATTTCAAAGGCAATTCAACGAGGTGCTTGACGAGATGCGCTTTGACGACCTGACAAAGCTCGAATTGCATGCTCGCACAGATATGCTGCAAGATGAACTGGGTTCTCTCATCGAGGCTAAAGTCGCCGAGAACGACGAGGAGCTCAGTAGTATGGTCGGTGGCGATTGGACAGAAGATGTATGCCAGCATGCCGCTGCTATTTACCAAATGGCACTTCAGGCGGAATGTGATCGCTTCCGAATCTCCGTTCAGCTTCTTGTAAGCGGTCACTACGCTGCAAGTAGTGATCGCTCTCAACTGAAAAGTATCGTGGAGATTTGGCAGTCACATCAGTCTCGGTTGGAATTGGCATGCAGAATTTATCGTGACCCGGCGAATGACACCCCAGTAGAAACTCCGGCAGTACCCGCTGCAGCAGGGAAAACTGCCCCGAAGGGAAAAGCGAAAGCATCCGTACCCGTCGTTGTGTCTCCAGTCAGTGCGGCTGCATCTAGCGAAGATGCCCTGGCAGAGTCGCTGACTATGACTGAGCTGCTAGCAGAGTACGCACATGTCTTACAGCGATGTGGGTCATGGATGGAAGCCATTGCTCCAATTGCCAAGGCAGCAACTGAAAAAGCTGCCGAAGGAGATGACTTTGCAAACCGAAAACCCGAGGGTGATTTTTGTTTGGTGAACTTGCTGACCGGGATCAAATATGAGCACGACCTAATGGAACGACGAGTACGGTTCCTACAAGAAGCCACCGAGAAATGTTGTGATGAAATCACGCGGTCAATGCGCTCCATCGAGATCACGTTGCGAGATGTTCTAGAGGATCGAAAAGATCGAGAGCACGTGGCTGTGGCTGCAGTGATCGAATATGCCCGTGGCGCTATTGAGGCTGAAGTCGCACTTCCGTCCTTTGTTGATGTCAGCGTAGGTGTTATCTCTCTTGCTTTCTTGAGTTTGTTTTGCACAATCTAACCGTTTTGTTGCACTGCAGCCTGAATTCGTCGAACGGTTTCCAACAACACAGCAATTGCGTGAAGATACAATGGTACGCGTCGATGGAGGTAGACGCTTGTTGCCACGCACTCCTCCACATACGACGCTTATTGTTGAAGAAACGCACGAGTTGCTTCTCAATGCTCGTCAACGCGACTGTCTTCATGAGGCTTTAATCTCGCAGACTGTCGACAACTCTGGACTACTTCCCCTCATCTCGTTAGTTGAGACGATAACAGCTTTGACATCGCTACCCGACGCGCTTCCAGACGTCTGGCGTCGATGCCCCGCACACGTCGTCGCAGAGGTAAGACCCATATCGTAGATTATAACCGTCCCTGTCCTTCTAACCTTGTGGTTTCTGCTCGACAGACCGCCGCAGGTTTCACGGTGAAGCAGTCAGCGTTCGTCGACATCGAAGCTCTGCTCACTGCAATGAGCACCCGCGAAGACCTACTCCGTCAGTTCCAAGAAGGCGAGGCCAGAGAACACCAACGCGAACTACAGCGCCAAGAAGAAGATCAAGAGCGCGAACGCCTTCTACTGCAGCAACAAGAGAGCGAAGATAGCGAACCTGCACCCGCAGACGCAGTAGAATAATAACCACAAAGAGGCTGTTGCAGGTAAACAAAACAGTCGTGTCTTCGGCTTCTCCTTCCTCTCTGTGCCTGTCTCTATATCGCCTCCCTACAAGATGACGGGGTTCTCGCCCACCTCATTGACGAAGTCGTGCGTCTCGTCCATGAAAATCTTGAGCTTCTTGTCCTGCAGGGCGCGCATGCGGTTGCGAGGCAGCATACCGAACACAGCCTTGCGCAGCACCTCCTCGGGCTTGCGCTCGAACAGCTCCTTGGCCGTGCGCTGCTTGAGGCCGCCTGGGTGGCCCGTGTGCCAGCGGTATAACTTATTGTTCCACTTGTTGCCCGTGAGCACGATGTCCTTGGCGTTGATCACCACCACGTAGTCGCCGCAGTCCACGTTGGGGGCGTACGTGGGCTTGTGCTTGCCGCGCAGAATGGGCGCCAGCTGCGACGCCAGACGCCCCAGCACCTGGCCCTTCGCATCCACCACGTGCCACGCCACCTTGGAGGCCTGCGCGATCTTGCTCATGATTGCTACAGACAGCCACGCCCACTCAGCAAGACCCACAAGCACTTGCTACCTTCCTGACCGCAGAAAAATGCTTCGAATTGAGGCCACCCGTCACAGTGGTAACAAAACGGTATAACCGACTCAAAACCGGTTTTTAACGATAATATATTACCGCCCGTTTGTCTTAATAATACATGAATTAATACCTAATAACGCATTGTCTTTCAAAATGGGTCGCTACACGACGATGCAGACGTTCAGCGACCAGGACGCGCAGGGCGCCGCCGTTCCTTACGAGGCGACAGCCACGTCTTCAGAATCTTCTGTAGCTGCTGCTGCGCCTACCGCCAACGACTCGAAGGACGCCAGACTCCACATCAACCGCGTGGACAACGTGTCCGGCAGCTCCGCGGGCGCCGGTAGCGGCGACTTCCACACGTACCGCGCCGCTAGGAGACGGTACGACGGCAGAACCTGTTGACTATATAACATACTATCATGCTAATGCATTAGTTTTGTTGATATTTTGCCAGAGAGATGGAGCGCGTGGCGACGATGGAGCAGCGCTACAAGGAAAACAAGGCGCAGCAGGACTTCGAGGCCACGCGCAAGCGCAACACCGAGGAGTTCGAGGCCAAGGTGCAGAAGCGCGCGGAGAAGCGACGACGACGCAAGGAACGGGCCAAAGCGAAGGCTCTGGATGGAGTTCAAGAAGAAGTGAAGGGGGAGAAGGAGGAGGAAGAGAAGAAGAAGGATAGTGCAGACAAGAAGGAGCAAGTGCCTGAAACACCGGGCGGCGTGGCGGAGATTCCTAATGATGGCAGCTTCTTGGAGAGGATGCTGGCCTTGCAGAAGCAGAAGGACAAGATTGAGAAGAAATGAAGTGAGCTCTGGACGGGTGTAGAGACTTTGAGCTGAGACCCGGTTGGGAAAAAAAAAATTCGGGGTATTCATTCATTTGGTACCTACCGGTACATGCATCTTTCTCCTTCTCTTCTCGTTGCTAACGGATGTTGGCACGTAGTACATACAAGAGCGATCGACAGCTACTAGTTGTCATCCTGGAAGATCAATGCAACGCCACGTAACACCCACTTGGAGCTGCCACAGTCGGTCGGCAGCGTCGCCAAGAAAATGTACGTGTGACCACGGAAACGTGTGAGGTAAACCGGACACTCGTAGATGTTCGGGTCATGACGCAGGTAGCCTACAGAAGAAGGTTCCCATGTTGGTGATGTGGTCACGGCCTTGACGTAGATGACAGGCATACTCCAGAGCAACTCCTTGGGATTACTATCCAGCAGTGTGCCGCCGCACTCCGTAGGTGGCGTCGCACCAACCAGATAACGTTCGTTGATCTCGTCCAGTGTGCCCCATCGCGCACCTTCGAGGATAAGGCCGTGCACGAACACACCATCGTCCGGGTAGTTTGAGATGGTTGAAGAGTCTTGGATTGTCGTCACGTGGGTCTCCACGGTCATCTGGTTAAGCGGCATGAATCGCTTACGAGACGTGACCTGCAGGCACGCCGTCGTGTAGGCTGTGGGGTTGAACAGTCCCGGTAGCCAAATAGAGAACGGGGTGACGAAGCAGCTTCCGCCTCCACCAGTGGTGTCACCAGCCCACATGACAAGCTGCTCATGGCGTTTCACCATGTCAGCGAACCAGCCACTTAGCGACTTCGTTGACGGCCAAGCCTTCTTCTCCCATTTACACTGCGAGAATGGGTTGCGTCCAGGCACCTCATTCAGCGACATCGCTGTGGCCAAGTCCTCCATTGCTTGTGACATATTGAGTTGTCCGTTGAGGCCCTTCTTCAGATCTCCAAGCGATAAACGGATCTCCTGTAGTAGCACGTTCATGCGGCTGCATTCCTGTAGTGCCACCACCACGAAGGGGCCGTGTTCCTCTATCAAATGCGGTGTTGCAGCCTCCACCACATCTAGCATGTTAAAGAACCCTGGACAGCGTGTTTCCAAATCGTCGATGGATGCACGCAGTACTGCTGTCTTGTCACCGCCTCCTCCTTCCTCTCCACCTCCACCAGCACCTCCGCCGATAGTCACGATCGTGTAACATAGCGTTTCACACGTCGTGGTGAGGTAGCCGATTTCCGCATTCGGGTGAAGCCCGAAGAGCGGTGGTGCCTCAGGAACCATGTTCTTCTCAATGTAGTTAGCGTAGTCTGCGAACGAGAACTCTTGTGGATTAGGCGACTTGAAACCAGGACCGAGTTCCATCCCATTGAGTAGTCCTGGGTCGATGAGAACAGTCAGGTACGTGTTGTTTGTACGACGATCCCAAGCGTCAGTAATATGTCCACCATACATGATTTCGCCAAACAGATAGCGCAGATCATCCCATGGAACTAACGCGTTGTTGTCCAGGTACGAATGCAGAATGTTGGCACAAATAGTGAGATCGCCCGTGTTGAAGCTGTAGGCACGACTCCAACCCTGCTGACCAAATCGCCGTCGTCCCAACACAATTGCGTGAAACCAGCACAAAGAGAACAGACAAGCCTTGAACTCGGCCGGTTTCGTGCAGGCCTGCACCTTGTCTTCACCGAAGTTTGCCCAAGCACGTCGTAGGTTTGACTGAATATCCGAAGGTGCCTCGTTCGCCACCTTAATACAGCTCTGAAGCAGCGACTCAGGAATGTTCAGCATGTCAGGGAGTGGAGGCGGTTCAGCCGAGATAAAGCATCGGAAGAGATCATGTGCACCTTCCGTTGTAACCTCTTCCAGCTGACGCTCTAGAGTCGGCAACCACGATTGCATCAAGTGGACATTCTGCAAGATGATCCAGCCACCCTCTGTGCTCAGTCGCTTCAGTGCTTCGCCTGCGTATGCCTCCTGACCCTGACCCATGGAAATATTGATGAAGTTGTTGTTCTCGAGACTTACACCATTTGATCTGCCGAGTGTTTCTACCCATGGTGTCGGATCCACACCAGGGAACAGCACGAAAAAGATCGGAATGCTCGAGTTTGTCTCGGCGTACGTGGCCTCCATGTTAAACGGTGGCTGGGTAACGTACTCCTCGCCCAACGACTCGAGGATGAATGTACGCAATGCATTGGTCACACGATCTGGCCGCATAGCACGCAGCAGTATTAGTCGCTGGAAAGCTGTAAGCTTCACGAAATCCCCAGGAATCTTTTGGCGCTCGGCATCCTCGGTAGCAAACCACTTTCGCCACTCATCAGGGTCATTTTGAATCGCATCGCCAAGGCCTTGGAATGCCTTTGAGCTCTCGAGTGACTTTAACTTTGCCCAGATGGCTGCGGGGAGCCACTCGGAGGCTGACCCAGCATTGCCTGCATCTGGGTGGGCCTTGCTGGTAAGAAAACACTCGACCTCTGTATCGTGCAATAAACCATCCTTCAGCAAGATCTTCAGACACAGCATTGTTGCTACTGTCAGCTTGTTGCGCTCAAACAACCCGCGGCGAACGTAGTTGTACACACAGGAAGTGATGCTATCCATAAGCACCTGACAGCGTTCTCGCATCTCTTCATCTGTCAGGTCCGCGACGGCAGGTTCACTGTCTTCATTTTCTTCATCACCACCTCCTTCACCACTTTCCCCGCCTTCTGTAGCTGGTGCAGCCACAACATCAGCTGCAGGGGCAGCGTCTCCTTCGCCACCTGCACCATCAGGCTCGTTAGCAAGGAGATTCTTCGCTGGCGGTGCGCGATAGATGCCCGACAAGAAGACTTGCTGGAAGGACGCGAGCGAGTAGATGTAGTACGAGTGCACCTTGCTGATGTCGTTCATCAGGAAGAACAGCAGCGAACCTCGTGCGGCAATGCTGCGGTACTTTTCACTAGTGATGTTCACGGATTCTTGCGTTTTCTTAGCGGCCTCCATGTTGTTTTGCGTGCGCTGCGCCTTGTGCTTTGTGTCACTCAGAATTTGAATTAGAGGCTGGTTGTTCGTGATATCGTCGTCGGCACTTGCCAAGTAGAACAGGATATCATCCTCCAGCTTTTTCAGCTCGATCTTGCCGTTGTTCTGCTCCTGAATCAGCTTTTCACGCTTAATGGCCAAGTCTTGGCGCTCTTTGGACACAACAAGGTTCAGCAACTGGTCTTCGAGACCGAGCATCGTGACAGTAAAGTTCACGATCGTACATTCTGCTTGAATCTCAGGCGGGTAGTGAGGGTTGCTCAGCTTCGTGTGCAAGTACAGGTGAAAGTTGTCGTTATACGGGACGGAGGCATCACCAATTTGAATTTCGTACCGCGCACCGCGACGCGATGTTGACCGTTGAATGACAGGGGCCAGGATAGGATCAATCTTCTCACCAAGGTTCTCGATCAGGAAGGCACCATCAGTACCTATAGCCGTTTTGAGGCGTTCAATCCACATCTTCTGCCCCACTCGTACAATGATAAGATTATTGTGCGCCTCCATCTCACGGATCCACGCAATAGCTTGCAGTTGCGGATCGACGATAAGCGGTCGTCGTCCCATAGATACCGTCGTCACCACAATGGCGCCGTTCTCTGTTGACACGCGGTCCGAGGGGAGCTTCTGCGTATTCCACTCAGCGATCTGCGCGTCGTTTGTCAGAATGAGTAGTGGGTTGGCTTCTTCGGACATAGCGATGCTTTCGCCGTCGGCAGCAGTTCGAAGGTATGGCACCCAATGCTTGTTGATAAGTTCATCGCGGAACGGCTTCGTGAACGGACCAATGTATGAGATGAAGGCTGAAGCGAGCAGCACATCGCCCACCAGCAAGTCCTTTTCCTTCTGAAGCTGCAGAACGTTGATACCCCATCGTACATTCTCGCTTGATAGATCATTAGTCAGCGTGCCTGCAAGCTTCATCTTGCGGTTTCCGGTCTCGACAGCGTTAATTGCATCTTCTTTCTCCTTTTCTGCTGCAGCGGCTTCTGCCAGCAGCTTGTCCAGCTTTGCTTGCAGATCAGCCACAAGTGCCGTCACTTCGCTGAGACGGGCGTTTGCAGCCTCGAGCTCTAGGTTAGCAGCGGCCAGGGCCTGTCGCTTAGGCTCGACCGTAATGACGATATCGTAGTACATGACAATGTTGATGACCCAGGAACACAAACCGGCAGCGGCCTTATTCTTCGTGAGGATCGTGTCGTAGTTGAAGTGCTCCATCTCCAAGAACACACGCACCTCTTTCCAGTTAGTGAGAGGTACCTTGCCATCGTCGACCACTTGCTTAAAGCCAACCAAGTACTCGATGTACTCTGGAATGTTACCTAGTAGCTGCTTTTTGGCGGTGTCCCATTTGACGTCCTTCACCTTACCGGTCTTGGTGACCTGTACGTTCGGGTGCACTCCAGCTAACAACACCATCGTAGCTGAAAAGACGTCGTCAACACCAGCAGGAGGCTTGGACATCGTCTTACATTCGCCCAGATCTTTCTTGTTCAACGAGTCAAGTGCTGCCATAGCCTGTTCCACAGCAGGCTCAGCCTTTGCGAGATCCTCCTGCGTTGAACGTTGCTTCTCCGTAACCTCCGTCTGGATGATGGCACACTTTGCGGCTTCGTCGCCAGCCTTCTTACTTTCCGTTTCCACATTCGCCTTCTCCTTGTTCACAGCCTCAGCAATACCAGATGCAACTGCTTTCTTGTCCTCAGCGGCTTCGAGAATGACCTTGAGTTCTACTTCAAGGCGCGACACAGTGTCACCAGTCTCCTTGAGCTTTTGCAACCCCTTCTCTAAGCGATCAATGGCGGCAGCATACTCCTCCACCTTCTTACGCAGAATCTTCTTGTACAGTTGAAGCAACTCCAAGTACGACTTGGGTGTTGTGTACACGTGCCGACGCTCGACCTGGAAGAACCGCTCAGCGCAGATATTCACCGACTGGAATGAGAACGGCATAAACTTCTCGATACCTGCTCGTGACTCATCCGACCCGAGCAAATCTCCAATCTCTTTAAGCTTCTCCCGACCGACAGAGAGCAGAGCTTCCTTGGGCCACGGCTGGAACCAATCGATAACTGTGCAATTCACAAGTGCAGGGAACTTGCGAGCACGGTTACGGAAGTCGTCACCAACAGGTGAAAAGCATAGACACAGGTGGAGCCGCTTGCGAATCTCAGCTTGGAAGAACTTGATTACCTCTTTTCGGTCCTTCGTGCCAGCTACAGGTGACAGTAAGTTGACGATGTTGTCCATATCTTCCATCGCGAATAGATCTGGAATTTCACCCGAGGCCAGCAGATCGTTCAAGTAGATCAGGAACTTCTCGTTAGTAATTTGCGAATCCGTTAGCATGAACACGACTCCTCCATCTTCTTCGTTGCGAGACAGCATCTCTACTACGGCCATGTGCATCTTGCGCAAGTCTTCCTTGAATTCATTCTCACCATACTTGGAACTGATCGTAATCTGACGCACAGTGTTGCCGCAGATGTGCGAGGCCAAACGCGCCAGCGATCGCTTACCGCTACCTCCCACACCAACCAGCAGTGCATGACCACTCTCATTACGCAGAATGCGGACTATACGAGCCACGTGTTTCACAGCATCGTCGAATAGATCCAACTGCATTGCAGTGTTGTTTTCATTGTTGTTGTAATCACGGAGCTGGACTTGCAAATTCATCTTGAGATCGTCCAGATTTGTTCCCATGATCTGGTCATACTCGTTATCGCCATCTTTTGTGAAGTGACAGAAAATGAGGGGCCATGAGTTCTCAGCAGCGTAGTATCGACTCGTATTGCATGACGCAAACGACTTTTTCACTTGCATCTGCACAAGTTGGTTGTATTTCTCGATATCAGCCTTGCACACAAGTCGGTCACCATACACGCGTTCGCTCTCGTGCAACCACAGCAACACGAATTTCTCCGTGCTGTTAAAACGATCCTTCTTCGACGCAATGAGCCCTTGGAAGACATTGGACAGGTGGCGCACATTGAATTCGTAGTGGAAATTTGCTGCAGTCTTTCGGAACGTGCTCACAACACTGGCATGCAGACTCAGTGCCGCCTTGATAAGCGCATTGGAGAACTGCGAGTTACTCAATTCATCAGCGAATCCTGACAGGTGACCACCGAGGAACGTCTCATAAATTGTGACCAGGCTTGGTGCTTCAGGCATGCCCATAGCAAATGTACAGAAGTGACGCTGAAGGCGTGGATCAACTAGGAAGGAACCTGCAGTGGGGTTCATACCAGAGACCACCTGCGTGTTCAAAATATTCTGCGGCTGAAGCTTCACACGGTCAAACCAATGCTTGTACTCCATCACCTGCCGCAACAGGGAGATAGCGCTCTGAGTGTTGTAGGGGTCCACCTCCGGCAGGTTCAAATCGTCCATAAAATAGATGAGTCGTGCCTTGCCTGGAGGGCCAAGATTGATACCAGTTTTACGCTCCAGTTGTCCGAACATGGTCTGCTGCAAGATGGCACTCGTGGTGTAGAAGTTGAAATTGATGGTGCAGTAGCGGAATGCAGCCGTAGCCTCATCCTTGCTGAGCTTTTTCAGCATACCCATGATATTCTGCGTCTTACCCGTACCTGCGGGTCCACACACCATCACCGGCACATTCTTCGAGATCAGGTTCTCAAGCCAGAACGCAATAGACGCCGTCTCGGTTGTTGGCACAGTGATTTGATTAATCGGACTAGGGGACACGTAAGTCTCGGTGTAGAAGTATGGACTCTTGGACCATGAGTTGAACTTGGAAGTCTCCGGGTCCAGCCAGAAATCAAACACCGTATTGCTTGCAGAAGCCACCAGCTTTACATCCTTCCACTGGTTCTTCCACCAGTTGCTAAACTCTGCTGAATAGTCCGTACCATCATCGCTCATCGTCAGGATGGAGCCAAAGGACCACACGCAGCAGAATACAAACGTATTTTGCATCACTGTGTAATCTTCCAGTACTTGAGGAGTCAACAGACAGTCAATCATATTCAGCAAGTTTGTCACCAGAGTCGTCTCCTCCACAGGGACAACGGGGACAAGTTTTTTGCGGAAGAACCTGAGCGTCGTCTCGATATACTGATCAAAAAGCCCTTGGAACTTGGTGCGCGTGTCCGGAGTGAACATCATGTTTCTCAAACGGTGGTCCACAGGCTGTTGGCAGTGACGATCGAGCCAACTGTCGATCAAGCAGCGCCATTGGTACCCCTCCGATGTAGAAATGTACAGAATACCAGCTCGTGACACGGTTGCCGGCGTGGCGTAGACAAGATCACGAATCTCAAAGATCATGCGCATGTGAACTTTCAGCGGGATACGCTCGTTTGAGGCCAGAGTAAGCATTCTGTTATCGTCCATGACTGAGTTCATAGACTCGATCCAGTTAGCATCGAGATCTCCGTCCAGAATAATCCACTTAGGGTTGTTATCTTCGTCACCATTATCACGGCGCCGTGAGCCCAGATCCCGCATGATGCGCGAAAGTAAACCATCCTTCCACTCACGCGTCTTCAACACGATGTACCCGTACAGTTCGTTTGTGCTCACCGACTTGGGGTTCAAGTCTTGCACTTCCATCGGTGTGCCCATAATTTCGCGAGCCTTTCTTAGGGTTTTCCATGTCTCCGTTTTACCAGAGGCAGGCGGCCCCATGACAAAAACACAGTGTCGAATTGCCAACAACTCAGACAATTGCACAACCTTTAGCATAAATTCCGGGCGGGGTGTGTTACCGATTGCTTCCGAAGCACCCTGTACCATGGACTCAAGCTCCATATCACGCTTACGTGGCGGATCATTTCGTACGTCCACATTCGGGCTGTCACGCGGAAACAGATCTCCGAGAAGACCGAAGAAGACCACCATATCCTCTGCGACGATTTTCGGGATGTTAAAGTCTCGCAATGCACGCATAAGCAAATCGGTCTCAGGAATGTCCGGCTCGGCACGCTTGAACGCACCAGCGACACACAACACACTCTTTACAGCTCGAAGTCCCCAATCGTAATGCAGCTGTTTGGACAGGAGCTGCCCAAGCAATGAATACAAGCCGTAGAACTTAGATGCTAGAATCTTGGCTTGAGTGAATCCTTCTGCCATTAGCATGTTCTCGCAAATCAGCACCAGATCGGGCACCATGACGGTCATGGGGCGGAACAACGCTTTTAGACCTTCAGGCAACTCAGAGCGTCCTAGATAACCAGGATTCATAGTGATGAATGCACCAACTGTCGGGTCCAACATCACCTCGTCATTCTCAAGGATAAATTTCTCATCATCAGCTTTGCATGCGTCGCACACAGCCTTAAATTGGACGGAACACACCGACAACACCTCCGGTACCAAGCGATTGAACTCGTCGAAACAGCCCCACGAACCGGACGACGCAAGTCCTTTGAAAATATTCCCTAAACTCTTGAAGTCCATTTCAGGGGAGCAGTTAAACACGTAGCACACTTTTCCCAGTGCGTTGGCCAAATCCTTGGTCGTCTCGGTCTTGCCCGTACCAGCGGGACCAGCAGGAGCACACCCCATCTGCAGGTTCAATGCTTGTGTTGCCGTCACGTAGATTCGATCCGTCAGTGGGGTAATCACAAGTCGAGGACCATTTCCGAGATATTCGTAGTCGTACGGAATACCAGCGTCACAGATCAGAATCTGAGCGCGCGCATTGTTTGCTCCACGGAAGGTGCTATCACGTTTTAGGAAACTTCCAGTTGCTGGTGAGAAGTAGTGCTTCAGTTGAGACTGCCATTGGAAATGTGTTGCCTCCTCCACACCAGCACGAATCATATTTGCCACGATATCTCGACCGTGAGCATCCATTGTAATGAGCACCATCACGCGCTGTCGCTCCGCGTACGAAATATTACTTTGCGTGAGCTTGATCAAGTCTTCTAGCTGCTTCTCCTGCAACGTGTTGTAGTTTTTCAGAGCGTCTTTATCACCACCTTGAATGCTACGGAACGCACGCTCGATTTCTTGAACATAATGCACACCTGCTGCAAGCAAGATGATCTGGGCTGCATCCATGGGTTTGTTGGTGTCGTCTTTGAAGTTGATCCAATCAACGCGAGGCATTTCAGTGTATGCTACAAGTGATCGCTCGATATGCTTGAACAACGTCAGCCTCATAGCACGCATAATAGTCGCGAGGTAAATCTCTGCCTCTCCTTCCAATATCGGAGGCTCGAAGAAATCAACAATTTCGTGACCCACTCCAGCCACAAAAGACGTGGCAACTGGTCGTTCTCCATGTCCACGGTCCACCAGTGTGAGCGTCTTCGTTGCCAAGTAGATTTTGGAGCAGTGCGGCATGATCCGATCGGGGTGGGATCCGTTTGACAGAATATCCAACAGATCTGCTTCGGACATGAAGTAAAAACGCGGAAACTGGCGGCGCCGCCCGTCCAGAAACTCTTTGAGACGGTGTTTGCACAGCTCGAGTTTTTCCACGATAAGCTCCAGTCGTTTGATGAGACCTGGCTCCGTACACGCTTCCTGGACGTTAAGCGTTTTCCATGCTGTCTGTAGAATTTTGCGAACCTCCCTGTCGATATCTTCGAAGTCAGACGTTAACTCGGGCAATTGTTTCTTCACTTCTTCGGACTGGATGAACAACGGTTCTAAGTAACTCCAAGACCGCTGAATGTCACCTAAGAGCAGTGCGACTTCATTGATGGACGAAAGGCCGATTTGAAGTTTTGCAACGCGAGGTTCAAACTCGGACTGGTACGGCGACGCACTCATACCTTGCACGTCGATTTGGTGCGTCTCAAGGAGTTCAAAGTTTTCTTCTGACACCTTGAGTAGAGGCACCATTTCGTCTTCTGGAGCGCCTAGGTTGTATGCGTTCATTTCCCAGTTCACCTCAGCCCACAGTGCCTCGAGCTCAATCAACCGTAGTTCGAGCTCTTGTTCCTTCTCTGCTTCGTAGCAAATCTCATTAATGTCAGAACTGAAGTTGAACAGATTTTTGCTCAGGATCAAAGACAGTCGCTGCTCCGGGTTTTCGTCCGGTGTCGGGAACTCTCCTGTGTGGGCCATGATACGCTTCCAGTGTCGTGGGCGCATGTAACTAGATGACACGCACCGAATGAGCGGGTGTGTCTTATCAAACGCCTGACACTCCGTCAAGATTGAAGTATACGCATCGCTCCATTGGATACCTTTGGGGATCTTCTTCAGTTCTTTCAACGCAGATTGCACTTCAATCTGCAGCGCGTTCACATCCACCTCTTTGAACAAAAGGTCCTGAGTCACCGCGAAAAAAGCTTTCGCACGCTTAATGATCGCCCAGACAGTCTTCATCGCATCCGCATCCGCACGTATTAGGCCCATCATGTGAAGTGATTCATTCATAAGTTGTGGGAACCCGAAGGTGGAGCACAACTTCGTGTTTTCCTCGCACTTCTTCATTTCCATGTTCCAATCGACGAGGTAATTCTCAATCTTCTCCAGACCCTTGTCAGGATCCAGCTTAGACGACCAGAAGTCGAGAGTCTTGAGAGTCTCCATCTTTTGCGCGATCATCTTCTCGTACGCGACGATCTTCTCCTCGGTCTTCTCACTGAATATCCGCGTAGGCTCCTGGGTGCGCTTCTCGGTGACTGGAACTTGCTTTTCGACATCTACGAAAAGCTTCTCCATGCTCTCGATTTCCACTAGCTCTTTATCGACATGACCGCCACTATTCTTGATATTGAAGAAAAGCTGCCGCACTTGGTCAAGGATCAAATGGTTTGTCCCTTTATCTGTCTCCAGCTTCCGGATGATTTCCTTCATCTTCCGCAGTGTTTCGAGTCCATCTGTATCGTTATTCGGGATGTCCTTCCGCAGATCAACGAGGATACGCCGGAATTCTCCGTTTCGTTTGTTCATCGTTGCCATCACACGCCGAATAAGCTCTGGCGAGTCAAAGTCCTTCTGGGATGCAAGCGGTGGTAAGCACTTCGTTTTGTTATCATCTGTAGCAGGCTGGAAAACTGCGGTAAATGGTGAACCGCGAATAGGCCCTGCGACCCCATTAAACGTGCCCGTGAAATCCACCGAGACCTCGTATTTGCCTGCTCTGAGTGGTGTAAATGTCACCACGTACGTGCCGTCGTTCTTGTCGAGGATGGATGCAACTTGGTCCACTTCGGCCTGAGCGTCGTCGCAATACTTCAGAGCAATAGTGAACTCATCTCCTCCGCAGTCTCGAGGATTGTCGTCCTTGTCCCGAGACTGAATGATAAATGTAGTTGGCAGCTCGGCCAAACAGTTATCGCTAAGTGCAGCGATTAGACACGGTCCAAAGGCCAGCGACTTTGGAGCTGCTGTGACCGAGTGAAAACGGAAAGATGTAGCAACGTTCGTGTACATACCACCAGATAATGACACTCGAATTTCGGCAGCTAATGCCCCGAATTTCTCGAAGCTGGGGGCGGTTGCCTGGAGAACAGTTGGGCTAAGGACAGCCCCCGTGACATCGACTGACCCTTTAGCAACCGCAAAACGCAGCGTAGCATTTTGGCCTGTGAAGTTGAAGCCCGTGACTTTCACCTTCGCACTTCCCGTGATTGGTCCTTGCTTCGGTTCAATCGAAGAAATCGAGTACGGCGGCCCAACAATTTCGCTTGCATTGAGGACATGTAAGTCATTGTACCAGCGGTTCGCCCATCCTCCGAAGAAGATCAAGTGATTGGTGTTTGAATCGAACACCATCGCAGTGTCAGCGCGCGCCTTTGGGAGTTCTCCTTTTATCGGTGGATTCAGCCACACCATACTGCCAGTGTCCAACACCGCCGTGCTGTTCAAGTATGCTCCTTGCGCCGTTCCTGACTCGGCCAAATCTCCACTATTGCCACCAAACAAGAACACTTTCCAGTGAGGTACAGCCGCAACACTCACACAAGTGTGATTCCAGATGGGTGATTGAAGAGGTGTGCTCAGCAAGCTCCAGGTCTTGGTGGGCAAGTCGAAAACAAAGATGTCTTGAAACTGCTTGAAGCTGTTCCACCCGCCAATGACCAGCAACTGTTCTTTGACCAAACATGTTTGGTGCCCAGAGCGTGGCTCCGGTTTTTCGCCTTCAGCTTGAATCTCTTGCCACTTGAACGAGTGCAAGTCCAACGCATGTAGGTCATTGAAGTCGGTACGACCGAAGCCATTGCCGCCGTATCCACCAAACACGTACATCTTTTCGCCGACAAGCGTGGCACTATGAGCTCCGCGGCACTGCGGTAGCCCCTCCCAGAAGGCCTGGGCGTACTTCTGCTCCCACACCTTCAATTCGGTGTTGAAGATCCAGAGGTCATTCATTCTCTTTTCAGCCGCAAAGCCTCCAAATATGATGATGTTCTTCTCAAACAAAATGGCAGAATGTCTCCATCGTGGTGCTGGGACTTCGTCGTCACTCTGCGAGCTTGTTACCTTAGACCACGTGTAGCCTGCCGTTAAGTTAAATTCACCGTTAGCCCAGATCATAGAATGCAATGGGTGTGCTGCTTCGCGTCGCGATCATCCTACCATTTGTGACGTCCAGTCTGTAGAGCTCATTGGTGGGTCCTGGAGGCGATTTGTGATCGCAGCCGCCGAACATGTAGATTGACGTTTCCGTCTCGGAGCTTTTCAAAGTGAAGGAGTGCCCGGACCGCTTCACAGGGATGTCTCCATTCTGCTTTGGCGCAATCCACGCGAGCTCTGGCTCGCATCCATACCCGATCGGCTGAGAAAAAGTAAACAGTGAAGCACACTTTCAATAAACCTTTTCAACCCAGCATACTGCTCGGTCCAAGCGACGCACCATTTTGGCTTTGTCCTTGGCGGGGTGTGCCTAGACTGGAAGCTGCCTCTTGGAAGGAATTCCTCGCACACTCGTCAACTCTGCCAACCTTCTTGCTTTCTTCAGCCCTGCCGGACACTATCGCTCCGTCGTCTCTGTAGTATCCGCCGAGCTAGGTGAGGCCAAAAACCACTGTACCACACCGTGAAAAACGCCTAGATGACATTCAAGAGGCGCGACGGGTCAAACCACAGGCAAGATATCGCTGTCCCTTCATCGCAGTCCGTTATTGCTTGCCCTGTACCAAGCAAATACAAGCGCTTCCAGCATTAACCTGTAGACCGTTGTGTTCAAAGCGCATGCTTTTATTTCATTGCGGGCTGCTCTGCAATCGCGCTCTTCAATCCGCATGCTCTACAGTAGACGTGGAGACATCATCTGCAACCGGCACTCATAATCACACACCACCCTTGGATAGAGCAGTGGCTTAGGCATCGCGGTTACTCGACTCACTCAACTTCACTGGGCAGCAAGCAGTGTATCCACCTAGTTGTTGAACTTGAAGAAAATAATGTCGCCATCCTGGACCTCGTACTTCTTGCCCTGCTGTTTGAGCTTGCCAGCCTTCTTGACAGCCTCTTCCGAGCCCACTGTATAAGTTCAACACATCAAACGTTAGCTCACTTGACAAGCACACACAGATATATAGATACCCCGCCACACTTACGCTCTTTAAGGTCGGCGAACGCCTGGACTTCGGCCATGATGAAGCCCTTCTCGAAGTCCGTGTGGATCACACCAGCAGCCTGGGGTGCCAGCCGTCCCTTGCGGATGGTCCAGCCACGCACCTCGTCCTTACCGGCCGTGAAGAAGTGGACCAGACCAAGAGCCTGGTAACCCATACGGAGCACGCGGTTGAGAATCGACTTGTGCGTCAGGTTCTCCTTGAAGTACGTCTCCAGCTGGTCAGCAGCCTCGAGGTCCAGCAGCTCGAGCTCGAACTCGCAACTGAGAGGGACCACGGGCTCGTTGCCACCGCGCTCCTTGATGTACTCGGCGATCTTGGGCAGGTACTTGTTGCTCTTGCGCAGGTAGTCGCGCTTGCTCACGTTGATGAGGTAGACAACCGGCTTGGCCGTCAGCAGTTGCATGGTGTTAAGGATCTCGACCTCGGGGGCGGTCCACGTGCCGAAAGACACGTCCTTGCCGGCCTCGAGCCACTCCAGGATCTTGCACAGAGCCTCGTATTCGAGCTTCTTCTCCTTGCCGCCGACGCCGCGCTCCGCGAGCTTCTTGACGCCCACCGACTCCTTCTTAACGCGCTCAATGTCCTTGAGACGTAGCTCGTCCTGGATGATCTTCATGTCACGCACAGGGTCCACATTGCCCTCCACGTGGGTCACCTCGGTCGAGTCGAAGGCGCGCACCATGTGGTAGATGGCGTCCACGGCCTGGATGTGCGACAGGAAGGCATTGCCTAGACCGGCACCTTCAGCAGCGCCGCGGACGAGGCCAGCAATGTCCGTGATGGAGATCACGGGCGGCACGACGCTGGTGGGCTGGTACTTGTCCACGAGCCAGTTGAAGCGCTGGTCCGGCAGCGGCACCACGGCGTCGTTCGGGTCGATGGTGCAGAAGGGGAAATTCTCGGCCGGAATGTGCAGCTTCGACAGGCAGTTGAAGAACGTGCTCTTGCCCACGTTGGGGACGCCCACAATGCCGATCTTGACGTTGTTACCGGGACGGCCCAGGTACGTGCGCGTGGGCTGCAAGTGGAGGCAAGACGAAGGAGCGTACAGTTAAAGAGAGGGGGGGGGCACTTGTGGAGGTAGAAGGGAGTGAGTTACTTACCTCTTCGGTCTTCTTTCCCTTCGGCGGCATGATGGCTTGACTTGAGTGAGGCCTCTCTTGCTTGATAGACTGACGAATGGCGCTCGTGAGCTTTTGACTCACTGGTGGGTGGGTGGGTGGGGATTACCCCTTTTCGTCACAGGGTTAAATATTTAACCCATCGATACGATTTTTCACGAAAAGTTCTCTCGAACAGTTCGGCGAGATGAATCGTATCTGGACGCGCTCATGGCAGTGGGTCTACAACCAGGCGGCTGGTCACAGTACATGTACACGCCGAGCGGTTGACGTTGCAGTATGTGACCAAGGACGCCAAGAAGCAGCGCGTACGCATATCATCCGCATGCCCCAAGGACAAGAAACTTGGTCTCGCATCCGACTGGGCACGCCACACCTGCGAATCTGCGTAAGAACGCACTCTGCAATTTTCATGCCAATGTGAAGGCAGCCACCAGCAACCTCAAAAACGGCAGCGTGCCCCAAGCAAGAAGGACGAGAATGTCAGCATTGCATCTTGCAGGCCCAGCAAACTGTACATGTATAATAGTCGGCGTTTTGTGGTAAAATGCACTTCAGACATTGGACAAGGCAGTCGTCAAATAAACCATGAAACGCTTCATTGGAGAAGTGGTCACGGCGCTTGTACCTGCCGTGCGCACTACAATATAGCTGGATCTAGCGCCTCTACTGGGCAGCAGCACTCACTTGGATGTTGCCGCCAGCCTTCACCTGCTGCGCCAACCTGTCCGTTTCTGAGAAACGAGAGCATGAGCATCACAAGTCAAACACGTGAATAATAGAGCTTAGACCGAGTGATAAGAAATGAAAGATACGTACCAGCTTTCTTCTTAGCCGCCGCAACACCGAGAGCGATGAACACCACCGCCATGACGCCCAAGAACACGCCGACGCCCACAAAAATGATCTGAGGGGCCGAGTTCGAGCTGCTTAACGTCGCGCACGAACTAATATCCTTAACACTGCAGTCAGTACCAGTGTAGCAGGACAGGCAGCTGCACGACTTCGTGCCGTTCGATTCCTTGCACTGGCCGTTACCACCGCAGTCGGACGTGCTCTCGCAGGTACCACCGCCGCTCGTGACTTCGTACGTGCCGCAAATGTCCTCCTGGGTCGTACCGGAGGTACTGCTCAGGGTCACATCACACGTGTCGCCATCGTCCGTGCAGATCACGCCTTCACGACTGGAGCAAGTCCACGAGTCTGTGCTGGCGATCTTCAAGTTACTCGCTGAACAGCTGCTCACGATCCAGCCGTACTTCGTTGCCATTTTGTTGGTAGACTGCGTCTTTGTTTCTACTGTAGGCTTCCACGTGCACTTAGTGCTATCGGTCCATTCTGCATCGTCCGTGTAGCCCGCGTACTTGGCAAACTGGGCTTTCAAGTTCGTGTAATCCGTCGAGGACTTCGAACTTGGCGTCGACAAAAAGTCCGTGCTGCCACCTACAAATAGAGAACAAAAGTCAGCTTATCAAACTAAAGTGCTTGCGAAAATCGTGCGGCAAATTACCTGTGAACATCGGGAACAGCGAGTCTGTCGCAAGTTTGGCTTCACCATACGAATAAGCCAGACCACCAGACCAAACTGCCGTAAACTCCTCTGTCTTCGAAGGTTCTTGGTACATGTACGGAATCATTCCCCAGTCACGAGGAGTTGCGGAAGAAGTCTTGCAGCCGTACTCGCCGAAAGCAACGACGATGGGGATGCCCTGCGCCATGCTGATGTAGCGCTGGTATGCCTCCGCGAACGTCGAGTCCGGGCACCAACGGTACTCGTTGATCAGGTAAATATCGATACTCTCCGCCATCATACCGTTCGTCATTTTGTCTCCGCACAAAAGTCCCTGGACCTTAATCACGTGATAGTCATCGGCGTTGCTGACCTCGTCGTTACTACTGTCAGCAGCGGCGTAGGCAAGCGGCAGAATGCGCACCTTCTTGCCGTTAACCGACATCCAGTTCTTCAAGTCAGACACGTAGGCCTTCACACACGAGGCGGCCGTCAGGTCCGCCTGCATGATTTCGTTGGCCACGACGACACCCAGAGTGTTGTCGTACTGCGCAAAGTTCTGAATAATCTTCTTGCCGTACTCGAGCAGCAGCGCCGGGTAGCAGGTCTCCGTCTGGTCCACCGTCTTGGCACCGTCGCCAGCGGACACTTTACCCGAGCAGCTCAACTTCTTGGTGATTGTCGAGTAGCGGTACTTGCCGTAGTAGGCGTCGTTATCGGGCGAGGCAGACACCATCACGTAAACGCCGAGCTCGGCCATGTCGTTCATGAATTTCTTGTACGAAGACGTCGGGTTGATGTTGTACAGACGCAGCGTGTTGTACTTGAGCCCGGACAAGTTTTTCGCGATCGTAGCCTTCGAGTACTTGTCGTAGTACTCGTCGCTCACTGCGTACTCGTACGTCAACTACATGGCAGCATATAGTGTACACATACATACATTAGACCCCCATGCTATTGTACCGAACTGTGCTTTGCTGTTAGAGGCTGGCTCCTTCCTATCCTTTTCGGTCGTTCGAACCGCACGCACCCCTTTGATGAAGAAGCGCTCGCCCGTCTTGGCGTTGTAGAGCTTGTTGCCACGCACGATGATCACGCCGTCGACGGCTGCGGCCATCGACATGTGCTGCAGCAAGGCGAGGGCCGCCAGCAGGGCTAGCAGCACGTAGCTTGGTCCAGTCATGGCAAGTCAGTCAGTCAGTCTCCCGGCTCCGTTTTTTCGCTATTGAGCGACCGGCCGGCCTTCCCTTTTTTCCTCCACTGCGAACAGAGAATAATTTTCGAGCGGATTTTCTACCAGGTGGTACACCCATAACATTATAGAGATATTGTGTCAGTCGTTTCATCTGTGAACTTTTTACCATGCAAAGGCTTTGCGTGCTAAACTCTATTTTACCTGTTATATCTGATTAGATGATGGCGATACGTTGTTAAAGGTTAGCAGGATTTAGAACAGGCGTGCGATTTGCCGGGATCGCCGATTGGACGTTAATCAGACGGAGATTTGTGACTGGTCAATACAAAGGCCAGTCTGATTCACACCCACTCCGTTTTCATCCCTGCTGACGGCGGCAGAAGACAGCAAGGCGAGCGTAGGGGTCCGCCAGTACTTCGTGCGGCGCTGAGAACACGATGCGGAAGTAGTTGGTCATTCCGAAGCACTGGAGATAGCATAGAAGAACGAAGTTAGTTGACGCACCCTCGAGATGGTATCAATAACAACCTTTTCGCTACTTTACCTGTCCGGGCAGCACGAAGACGGACTCCTCGTCCAGCAGCTTCTGCGTGAGATCGAAGTCGTCCTTGATCTTTGTCAAGATGTC
Organism: Phytophthora podocarpi; assembly: GCA_001314375.1. NCBI lineage: Eukaryota > Oomycota > Peronosporomycetes > Peronosporales > Peronosporaceae > Phytophthora > Phytophthora podocarpi. The sequence goes on from LGSN01000061.1 coordinate 39,128, forward strand.
GATATTAAGTTTAATCTGCGGAGACAATGAAGCATGCCGAGTTAATAGTCTATGTCCAAAAACAAAACTGAAAGGTACTTTTCAGAGTGCTAATAGACCGCTTACCATCTCGTACATCGCGCCCTGCGGGACCACCACCTCCAGACCCGGGATCTTCGAGATCGCGTCGATAGTAAACTTGGAATTGTCCTCAAGAGTTGCGAAATACTGTTTCCTGAAGGCAGCCAGCGACTGCGCCTCTGCGCTCCCAAAAACTGGTGTCAGCAAATCTGGGATTCCGCTCTGCGGTGGTTTGAGAAATCATCGACGAGAACACGGTCTTAGGCTTAGTACCAGTCGATACATCATGCATGGTGAGGAGGCTTTACCTGAACCAGTGAGTTTGCTCCAAGAGTACTTCGCGACAACTTGAGATAGGCAGTGCGTACGTCTTTCAGCACGTTGTTGCGGTCGTGCACCATAACCCAGCCTACCCTCCAGCCTGGGATCAAAACTGTTTGGCCAAGCCACCCACTGCCACCACGGGGACCGTCTTCGTTAGCGTCGCCATGGGGAACACGTTGCTTCCGAAAACCATGTCGCCATAGATCTCATCTTGGGGTTCAGAACGAGTTAGAAACCGCAAATTCTACAATTGAATGCAGAGCTAGGTTTACCGCAATGACAGGAATCTTGTTTAGCTTTGCCAACTTAAGGATTTTCTCCAGGTGGGGCTACACAACACGAGATATACCGATACAACGTTAGAGGTATACACACCATTCAAGCGCCACGTTCAGGTATTATTACCTTCGAGTACACGCTGCCGCACGGGTTGGAGGGGTTATTCACCAAAATCGCCTTGGTTTTATCGTTCACCAAAGACTGCATGTGCTCCAGATCGACCTCCCAGTTGTTCTGTGGCTGTAGCCGCCAAAATCACACGGGTCTTCAGTCCAAACTCGTGAAGTACATGTAGTTAGTTCAGGCGCCAAGCCGCAACCTTACCTTCAGGTTGTAGAACCTGCACTCGATCTTGTGCGCAGCACAGAGCGCTTGGTAGAACGGGAAGCCGGGCTTGGGGAGTAGAACGTTGTCGCCAGGGTTTAAGAGTCCTCTCAAGGCAATATCAATTGCCCCAGAGCACCCATTAGTGACGATAACGTCGTTCGACGTCAAGGGAGCCTTGCTGCTACCGTAGTGCTGCGCAATTGCTGTGCGAGCTACCTCGATGCCAGCGGAGTGAATGTAACCATTGTGCTGCATTGAACTAACAAGCAGCAATAGAAGAAAACCATGAGCGCCCAGGTCCTTCAATAACATCGAGTGCGTTCAACTTACCGAGTGTTACGAACAATCGCCTGCACCAGCACATCGCGGCAGTGCAAGTTGCCAAATACGGTGGGGTCACCTACAAAATACCGCCATCGCTTGGTTCAGGAGCTATCGCACGCCCAGACTAAAAGTAGATAGATACCAACCAAGAGACAGAGGAATCAGTGTCTTGGTCGACGTCGCGGGTTTCTTGATGGTGTCCACGATATTCCGGATGGGGTTGGAACACAACTTGGAGAAGTCGGATGGCTGCACATTCCACTGAAGCTTGGATTGTAGCTTGTCTTCGACTCTAGAAGCGTCGAAGGTGGGGTTGTCGCTCTTCGTCATTGCGGTAGGGATACTTGATCCGTCGAGGTCAATTCAAATGTGAGTGTCATTGCCGAGGTCAGGACTATCATCACGTACAGCTTGGGCTGCCTGCCTATCAGCAAATGCAGCGGCGGTGACGAATGTCGAGTTAGCCAATCGGTACCATGTATTGGTTTTCGGTGGTAGGTGCTCTGCCGTCACTGTACTTGGTGTACTGTACCAGCATGTGTGCTGGCTGTGTTGCTTTCCCTATAAGTTGACAGCTCTACGTAGTGAGACAAACTTAGTTTGAAAGGCAGTAAAGTGTACGCTCGCTAACTTGTGTCCAAGTAGTATGCTGCGCATGTTATACTGAAATGCGCTGCGCTGGGTGCCGGGTGGAGACGTTAGTCATTCCGTGTAGCTAAGCAAGTTGATTTTCGCTGTCGAATGCTCCAAATTCAACAATAATGGCTCACGTAGAAGCAGGTGTGTGCAGTTAGCCAAATAGTGACTGGTACACTTCGACAGCGCAGTCTTGGCGAAACTGTGCTTGTTTGGTCACAATCTGTTCCTTGATCGACTCTTCCTTGTCTCCAAGAGCACCAAAAAGTACGCCAAGGACATCAGGTTCCAGGTCATCACTATCCCAACACTTGGCCAAAACAGCCGCCAGGTCCACACTTGCATTCGCAAGCAATCTTCGCCACTCTGCAGCGTGGTTCGTTGCCAGGAACCGTTGTGTTTTCACGAAGACAAGTCTTTCCAGTGATAGCAATACCCGCTCACGACAATCTTGATCTTTTGCTGCAAAAAATGCTGCTGCCACGCTGCTTTCGTCTTCACAATTGCGAGTGATACCTGTTCCTGACGAAGACCGCAAGGCAAGCAGACGCGACTCGCATTGCTGCTTAACCAGTTCCTCCAGCATAACACGGGCGTAGTAAGGCACCATGCGTTTATCTGCCACGAGTTCTTTGCGTACGCCATCCCACCAGTAGTTGACAGCAATGGTAAACTCATCTGAGTCCACCTGGTGCCACCACCCCTCCGGGATCACAAGTGCGTCTGCAACGGTACGATCATGAATGCGTTAAATGTCACGGATAGGATCAATGGTACGACGAAGAGAGTACTGCACCTCCAGCTGTGACTTCGAATCGCTGAGCTGATGCCTCGGAAAATCGCGCGTGTTTTTTGAGGTCCGGTTGAACGATGTTCACTTGGCTGTGATTCACGGACTGGGTGTGCACCGGGAATGGATACACCTTCGCGGTGTCTGACGGAGGATACAACGTGACAGTCTTTCTCCCAAACAAAACCACCAGGATGTTTTGATACGCGTCATAGTGCAGCGTCGTCCGGCCAGGTTGCACAGTCATCCACAGATTCACTTTGGTGACAGGTTTGTCATGAAGACACGTGGGTCTAAAACGGCACACGAAGTAACCAGTCAACGCGATGATGAATGAAATTCCAATGCTGCAAGCACCTTACAAGCGAAAATCGTCCATGACGGCGGGTAGACTCGCGTTGGCGCACGTGGCGTCAGGTTTGAGCACAGCTATGGGGCACTGGGCCAGGTAAAACTCCAGGTCGTCCACCGTCTGCAGCCAATGCGACTGCTTCTTGAAGGCTGCTTGGTAGTAGTCCACGAAGTCGCCAAATTTTAACTCAACGCTCTGCCTGGCCTTCTCGTTGCCGTTATAGCAGCCACCCGATCGCTCTTTGCATGCAATTTCCACCACTAACGCACACTCCGTAAGCACAACTCATAGCAATTACATTATTAACAACGATCGCTCTGTTCTCACGAGTATCTCGGTGCAACGCATAGGAATCCAGCAGGTGAATGGACTCTGGGGTGAATTTTGGCAGCTGGGTTGACACTACACACTGAGCCGCAAACTCTGCGAGGTAGATCGGGTCGTGCTCGTCCATCATGATGATCAAAATACGCTCGTGGTGTGGTGCACACAGGCGAAAATGGCAGTCATGCAGCATGACTCATGCTAATGGCAATCTATTGTTCATGGGCTTCTACTATAGCTGCTGCTTGCCCCGTTCTGTGTTATGTGTGATTTCTCATGGCTTCTTGCTATGGTTTGTTGCTGCTACGATGCTAAGTCGATAAGCTACTCAGTTGTGGTTCTTGTAACGGGGTCGATGAGTCAGTCATGGGCTCGGGGATTGGCACCTTAGGACCAGCGGCAGACTTTGAGTGGCGCACGCAGTATCCGTGTCGCTGAGCCCACTTTTGACAGTCTTGTTCAGCACAGCGCGACCCGCCGCCGTGTGAACGGCAAAATCCCTTGGAGATGGCGCCCTTCGTGCAGTCTGGGTGTTGGCATCGTACACCGCCGCCGTGCGTCTTGCAGCAACCACGAGACTGCACAGCACGGTGGCAACCCTCAACGCTACACAACTTTACACCTCCGTGTGCACTGCACTTGTGGCCGAACTGCGCCACCCGCTCGCAGGCTGCCTCCGCGCACAGACGCCTGCCTCCATGCCCCGAGCAAGCGTTGTTGAAGCGCGCAAACTTGGTGCAACCTTCCACTTCGCAGCGCCGACGACGATAGCGCTTAGGAGCTGGAGCAGACGCCCCATCTTCGGCCTTTACGTTGTCTACATTGGGCACCACCGGATTATCTGGGGCCGTCGTTGATTTGTCCTTATCTTCGGTCTCCTTGTTCAATTCACTCGTAGTTGCATCGGTTGTTTTCGTCTTTAAAACGGCAGCAGCATTAGTAGAAGCGTCGGCAGCAGTCGCAGTGGCCGTTGCAGTTGTTGACGCTTCATCCTGATCCGGATTCTTCTGCTTGTCCTTGGCCATCACGGCCGCTTGAAGCAGCGTGTCAATCCATTCACGAATAGGATGTCCTTCACCGTCCGTGGGAGGCTGCAAGGCTAGTGTGTCCTGTTTGGCAGGCTGGCTCTCGGCCACCTCGCTCATTGCGCCGCCACTCGTTGATACTTGGGATATCTCGGTGCGCAAGTCACAGCTTTTTGCTTTTTAGTGGTTGACCATGTCGCAGCTATTGGTGTGTGTTACATAAAATGATGTAACGCAACACATTCGAAGTTGAACTTGCTGGGCAAAAATGGTGCTGCAGCTTGCTGGTGCCTTCCGTCGCGAGGCCGAGACGGACGGCGACGCAGGTTTGCATCCATGGGGATGTCCATTATGTGCAACAGGTAACGAATCTACCGACGACGACCCATCGTCGCGTTGCAAGACGTGTCAGCGTTTGCGTAGTCCGCAATGGTTGCACTTGGAAGACTGGGGCCTTCAGGTGCTCTTCCAACTGTGGTAAATGATCCTCCTGGATTGATATCTGATACTAATACATTGCTGCGCTAGCTGGAGCTAGGATCTCGAGTGTTTTATACCAGCGTAGGTGGATCCAAGGCCGTGTCTGTCGTTGTAGCTCTCGACTACGTTCAAAAAGTCGCCACACTCCTGCGAGTGAAGGCCAATCGCAACGAGGGAGGCCAACGTGGCGCCATCAGCTTCCATGAGGTTGTGTTAAACGCGTCACAGATGCAACAACAGCTTGGCCCTCTGGATGCTGAACAAGAGGGGGGTTGTGTGCTCGACAACTACGGCGTCTGTGGAGAGTGTCGTGGCATTTTTCGCGTTGCCCAAGGAGAACTACAATATCAATACGCAAACGAGGACAGAGTCAATGAGCTTCGAAACAAGTTGCAGAAGTTCAGCGAGAAGAAGAAGCTGTTTGCCAGGGGGAAAAAGTATAATAGGGCTCTTGAGTGCACGGAGCAAATTAAACTTGTAACTAAGCAGCTCCAAGTCGCAAAGCGCGAGCTAGAGTTCCTTACTCCCGTGTTCTGCCCATTCTGTGGGTGGTCGCCACGATAAAAAAAATCAACGGTAAGAGATTGACACGAAGAGGGAACGACAATATGTTTGAGATATCCCCTTTAAATACTCAACGAGAACGTTCGGTCCTTCTGTCGGTGTCGATAGTAGAAAGTAGCATGGAAAGTCCGGTGCTTCCACGATTTTGATCCAGTCAAAACCATGGTGGTAAGGTGAATTGTGCTCTCGGACGACGACTGTTCTGCGGTATAAATGGTCATTACATGACCGAGCAGCCGAACCACGACTCGTCCGAGTCCTTCGCAGTCACGCCTTCCACATCATTGCCTAGGTGCTTCATGGCAGATGCGATATTGGTTTCGAAGTAAGGGTGCCACACATGGTCGTACAGGAATCGTGCCGTGAATGAAAGGTCATCCTTATACGCTTTAGCGACCTTGCTGCCACCCCAGATACGGCTTCTCTCCACGATCCATGGCACCATAACACGCTTCGGTCTAGTTGCACGAAAGATCCGCGGCATGACGTATCGCTGAAAAGCCTTCTCTGAAAATGCGAGTTCAATAGCAGGCTTGAAGGCTTTTTCTTCTAGAGCTAGCACGTTGAAGAGTAGGTGATTGAGGCGCCGAATATCATCCTGAAGAAGTCCCAGGCGAGTCTGCCACGAACCCGCTGACGACGCAGCCGACAACAGCAATTCGTCCTCCTGCGCGATGATCACATCCACCAGCGCGAAAATAGCTTGATACAAGGCAACGATATCGCGCTTCTCCACAAACTTGATGACTACAAGCGGGAGGAGTACCGTCGTCTTCACATCGTGCTGATTCCGTACAAATTCAACGAAGTGCAGCTTGAACCAGCAGAAAAACTCGCGCACGTTCCAATTCATGGGTGACTTCAAGTCAAGGCTGCGCTGCAAGAAGCGATCGATAACGAAAAGAGCATGACGAACCGGCTCATGCAGTCCCAGCAGAAACTGGGAGTTCCAGCTCATATCCACTTCGTCGTTGCGAGTTAGCACGTTCGAGAACACCACGTTTGCTCCTTTCCGATGCGGGGCAGAAACTGGAGTATTCATCACACTGGCAAAATCGTCTGACGACAACTCTCTTCGGAGCGTGTTGGCATCCATCCTCAGAGGACCCAGACTCAGGATGCTTGAGGGTGTAACCACCGATGAGCTCTCCTCACTGCTGTGCTCAGAAATGGGTGTCGATAGGTTGCTGGCGCTCTGTTGCATCTTGCTCATCATTGCAGCATGTTTGGCGTTCTGCTGCGATTCCAGCGACGCCCAGATATTGAAAAACTCAGTGTTGGTCGGACCCTCGTAGCCGCTCTTGTAGTCAAGCGTCGTCAACACGTGCGCAACCTGGCTGATGTCCACGAGTTGCTTTGACGTCTTGGCAGCAGGCACGTCACGTGCAGTCTCGGGTGGCGACCAGATATTCGAATAGAAGGCGGTCTCGTCGCCCGGAAGGCGTCGCGGTTTCTTGACGCGTTCGTTCGTGGCTACCATTGCCAAACGGCTTTTCACGAGCGGTTTGCGTTTGGGAGCGGCGACAAGCTTCATAGCCCGGCTCCGCGGGAACACGGGGTCGTCTCGGTGAACGAGCTTCTGAGGTGAGCGCTCTCTGCCAGGCAAGTCGCTTTGCACTTGAACTGGCATGGTCTCCTCCCTTCTTATATCCCTGCTTTTCTCTCCCTTCTTCGCTCTTTACTTGATAGAGAGGGCAGGTTAATCCACCAGATGCCGCGTGCTTACCACAACACGTAGCTAGCCGGCAATAGGATCAGTGTTCGTGTCTGAAGTCTTGGCGTCGAATGACGAGGTTCTCTTAAACTGACAGATGGGGGCGGACGAGCTAGTGAGAGAAGCAAGGTGAGAACAGCGCGTAGCACACACAAGTAGACTTGTCAAAGGAGAAACATGTGCAGCCGCTAACCTGTCTCCACAATCGTTACTGCCAGTTTCGCTCGAATTGAAGAATGAGGATATTTTGGCTGATGCGGCAGAGAGATGCTGCGGCTCGGGGTTTCATTACTGCAGTGTTGAGACTTGTTGGGGCAAGTCTCAAGCCAGCCAGATGGGAATGCTACCGTGTCTCGGCATTCCAGAGAACGGTGAAAGGAGGCAATGGGTGTGCGAGAAGCACTCGCTGCCAAACAACCCACAAGAAAACCGATCTCCTTCAGGTATCGCATTGGACCGAGCAGCTAAAGCGAGATGAATGTTTGGCGATTGAAGAAATTCCAATGCGCCGCAACCTTTGGAGTTGAGGGTAACTTCAATTGGCAGGGGTCAGAAAAACTGAACGCAGCAACGATACCTAGGGTCGAGGCGACGAAGGTGTCTTGACAAATTGACGTCTTCCTGTGCCAACTTGGCACTAGGGCGGATAGACGTCAATTTTTGAAACTCGACGGTATGGTTTGGAATACTTGAGTGCTCGGCGTTTTTAAATCCAAAAGAGACATTACTGTAAGGCTGAATAACATCAATCATCGCCCAGAGCGGCCATGCCGAGCAACGCTACGACGCAGGAGAACCATTCCAGACGGCGCGGTGCCACCGGCGGATGAATGGCCGGATACAGACAATCGTAAACTTCGATAGCTGACCTGGCTTTTCGCCATCCCCTTGGTCAGACTCCCTCTATCATACCCCTTGCTATAGGATAGGACCCTCGGGTTGGGCTTGCATTGCGAGACGAGGTGGGGCTGTCTCGCGCAGGCATGCCCAAAAATAAATATCTCTGAAAATTTACTAGTCTTTTCGATACCAATACTTTATTTACGGGTTCTCCTAGTTTCAACCGAAATTTATGTTGCAATATTCTAAACTTCGGTATTTTATTTCTTTGATCTCCTCCGCTTCATTCAAACCAGGTCTGTTGTGGTCATCCATCAAACTCTGGGACTTCAGCGAAAACGCCACAAGCCACACTGTCATTATCAAACAAACATCCAACCCCGCAACTACTACACGCAATCCCTCAGCCCCACGATGTCCGACAACATCCTCGCCGCTACCCCGCCAAGGCCCACCTTTACGCCGAGGCAGATTTCCTGCTTCTTCTCCAGGCCTTGATTGGACGATGAAGGGGAGCCTACGGGCTGTGCAAGTCCTGCGGAAAGTATCACAAGCAAACGCCCAAGACGGGCTACACCAACCTGGTGTCCCATGTGCGCACTGCTCACCCGAATTACGAGAGCGACATGCGCGACGCCAGCATCGCTGCGTCGGGGACTTTGCTGCTGTGGGTGAGCCAGAAGGCTTCAAACCGCTACGCATGGCTGCGGTGGGTTGTCATGGGCAACCTACCACTTTCCTTCTGCGAATCTAAGGAAACCCGCCAGTAAGTATTTTTGGTTTATTTTCGTGTGTAACCCCGTTACTAACCGTATTTTCTGTTTGTTAGGTACACGAAATTAAACCCAATTTCTGTGCCCACGCTGACTGCCATCATGGAGGCCGTGACAAATGCTGTGGAGAAGGCCATTGGTGATGGGATGCCCGATTGTTTTGGGCTCATCATTGATGGTTGGACCCATGGCACGGAGCACTACTTAGCCGCCTACGGATGTTATGAGACGACGGCCGGGCGCTATTGTCACTGGCCCCCGTGATGGATGAGCCAGACGACCAACTGAACGCTGAGGGCCGTCTCACGGCAATCAGACGATTCCTCCCTTTTTTGGGGAAAACGATTTCCGGCTGTCAGTTCTTAGTCGGGGACAACTGCGCAGTTAACAAGCGGCTTGCTAACCTGCTTGGTGTGCCGCTTATTGGCTGCACAAGCCACCGACTGAACCTTGCCGTCCGTGACTTCTTGGGCCCACACGACAGCGATCTGGAGGAGGTACAACAGCTGATGCGAAAGCTGCGAACCGTGAAGCAAGCGTCCAAACTACGGTAATTCGGGCTCCTGCTATTTTTTATTTTAGGTTTTTGTTACTGGGTGCTTATGTACCTTATTCTTTTTGGAATTCCGAAAATAGCACGAAGACACCGCTGGCGGCGGTACTTCGACAGGACACGCGCTGGTCATCCACATTTTCGATGCTAAAGCGCTATTTTCAGCTGCGCGAGTTTATTTCGGCCGACGACGACGACCTGGCCGACTTTCTCCCGTCGCGTACAATGCACCGGAAGCTCACGGCGCTGCTCACGAGCCTCCACGATATCGAATCTGTCTCCAAGCGACTTCAAGCCGCCGATCTCACCCTGCTTGATGCACGCGATCTTTTCGACGGCTTGATGGAACTTCGCCCTTCCTTCGCGAAGTATCTTGGTAAATAAATTTGTATGTTTTGAGACATTGGAGATCTATTTACTTAAAGTTTGTAACTGATTATGTTGTTTTTGTTTTGTTTTTATTTTGTAGCTCCTGATGCGGACATAACCCACTCCGAAGTGTTTGAGCAGGCAGTGGTGAAGGTGCTCGCGGGCCAAACAGCCCTACTGATGAATGAGGAAGTGGCAATTTTGGAACCCTTTGAGCGCCAACCTGGCGACGTGGTCGTGTCAGGGCCGTCGCCGGTGAACAAGGACGGGTTCGCCGAGCGAATCCTCAAGCGCCGCAAGGTCGCCGCTGGACCAGCAACCTACATGTTGTTGGAGGCGATTCCACCAACCTCCAATATGGTGGAGATGCTCTTTAGTATCGCCCGTGCGGTTCTGCGCCATGAGCGACATCGTCTTTCCCCAATGATGCTGGAGATGATCCTGTTCTTGAAGGTGAACGGATCCTTTTGGGATGTAGCGACCGTGGAGCAGTGTTTGTAAGAAGGTATCTCAGTGAACACTATTGCAGTAATTTACTGTGCCAACACTATGTTTCTGGTTATTTATTCGTTCCCTACAGGCCGTACAAACATATATGCATTTCGTTTCTGTGGTTGAAATAGATATATATCGAATATTTGACATGCCTGGTCTCGCGTCTTAATTATCGGGGATAGAGTGTGAGGCAACAGTTCCTTGGTAAGGAACTACACAGCAAGAGATCCCTTGATGTGTAGACCTGGGCGAAGCTTTTATAAGACCTGTGGATGAGGACACCGTTGCCTATATCATGGATAGCATTAGCAGCTGATACCGGGTGTGGAGGTCAAGTTGAAGAGGTTTGAAGTGCGCGTTAGGTTCACATAACGCGAACTTAACCGCTCCTAACTAAATCATCGCTTTTAAGAGCAAACATTGTCTCCGTCAATCACAACACATTCATGTACTCCACACAAGATACATTGTCGCGAAGAGTCGCAAAACTCCCGCCTTTTGGCTATCTTCCGCACTGATCGAGTTGAGCCAAGAGACACGAGACACAACAGACACCAGCAGCAAACACCTTGAAGGCGGCTAGGCCATGGGACAGCAGGCCTCGCTACCGGCCGCGGTGACACAGCCGCCGGGCGAGCGCGCGCAGTTGCGCCCACTGCAGGCGCCCTACGTGCCGCTCTACGACGTTGTCAAGGCTGGCGACTCCGGCGGCGCGGTGGCCTCAACCGCCGCCGAAGATTCAAAGGACGCGATGGACAAAATCCTCGAGTTTAGCGCCGCACTGCGCTACCTCCCGAAAGGTGACAAACCAATACAATAGGACAGAAAGAGAGAATTGCAATCTGACGTTGATGTTGTTCTGTGATGACTGTTGACTCGTGCAGAGATGGAAGTGTCCGGACACATGCAGACGCGCAGTCCGGACCAGCAGATGAAGGAGCTCATGAGCTCCGTAGACTCGGTGGACGAGTTGTTCCAGCACATTTCTCAGCTGGCAGGACTGCCAACGAAAGATGGACACGACCCTTCCCGACCCGACGTCGCTGGGGAGGCCATGCCTGGCGTATTTGACGCCCGTGTGGCGAGCTACGTGAAGAACTTGCAGGCGGTGTACCAGATGACAAAGAAGGAGAAGTACCGGTACGAGCAACGACTACTGGCTGCGAGGGCACACTCCATGTCCCTACGCAAAGTGTCGCCGCCACCGCTGCCACTACCAACACAGAGCTGTCTGACCATGGGCTGGGACCTGGTGGCGATGCTATTGAAGGCCACACGCAAAAACAACCCGGAACAATATGAACAAGCACTGCAGATGGTCAAGGAAAATCTGAAACCACTGAAGCCCACAGCCTACTCGGACAGTATGTACCTCGCGCCGTCCGCGGCATCAGCATTCAATCTACTGAGTGAATGTCTGGGTGATCTTGCTTATCCTGTGACGGATGAAGCGTCTGAAGGCGAAGCGCGCATCGGAGCTCGCACAATCGAGACATTGGCTGAGGTGGGACTGGCCCGCGGCTCGCTTGCTACTATGCTCTTCGTGGCACTTTGGCTAATGAAGCAACCACCTACGAGCTCAGTAAATTTGGAAACATCAATAGCGAAACTCGCCGCACTCAAAGAACAACCCATGTACGGAAAGTGCGAGGCGTCGGGGGAACTCTACAGTTGTGGGCAGAACTCGTATGGAGAACTTGGTACAGGAGACGACATTGAGCGACACCAGCTTACCAGTGTAGCACTTTGTGGATGGGACGATATTCGCCAGGTGGTTAGTGGCAACGAAACACTGGCGGTTCTCACGAATGATGGCGCTGTACTAACTTGCGGACTGAACAAGAGCGGGCAGTGCGGTCAGGGGAACTTTGATGAGCGAGTGATGATGCTCCGCCCCGTGCAGGCTCTGCGCTCCCAGCGAGTGAAGTCCATTGCTGCGAGCAACGGATGTGAGCATATGATCGCGCTGACAGACTCCGGGCTCGCGTACTCGTGGGGCTACAATGACCGAGGGCAATTGGGACATGAAAACTTGGCAACCAAGATCCACGCCCCAAAGCTCATTGAGTCGTTAAAGGATAAGAAACTCGGGTATGCCTCTGTGAGCTACCACCACAGTGCTGTGATCACGGACTCGGGGGAACTCTATACGTTTGGCATGAACGATTGTGGTCAGCTTGGACTCGATCACACACAACACCAGTCGACACCACAGCTCGTTAAGAGCCTCGAGGGCACCGAAATATCGATGGTAGCTTGCGGACTGTACCATACACTCATCTGCACAGCTTCAGGGGAATTATTTTCCTGCGGAAAGAATGACTACGGGCAATTGGGTTTAGCCCACAATCGCCAGGTCAAGATGCCCACCCTAGTCTCTCTTACAAATGAAATGGTGTGTTTCGTTTCATGCGGCTACTACCACTCGGTGATTGTTACCACTGGCGGCCGGACTTTTTCGTTTGGTCGTAACGACTACGGGCAGCTAGGAATCGGGAACAAGATCCACCAGAATGCGCCAAATGTCGTGGCCTTGTCTGCCAACACACGGATGGTGCGGGCAACGTGCGGATGCTACCACACTGTGCTGCTTTCAGAACAAGGGCAAGTCTTCGTCTTCGGGCGGAACAACAAAGGACAGCTTGGGAATCGTGGCAGCGCGGATGCATTGCTACCTGTTCCGCTTAAAGTTCGCCCAGAGAAAAATTCCCGTCGATGTGTGGATGTTGCTGCTGGTTTTTATACCACCTCATTAATAGTGGAGCGAAAACGCGAGAACGATGATGGTGATTCCGTTATGTTGGATCAATCTTGTGTCGTTCCTGTTTGCGGTCGGGTCGATATAGATCGATCAGGAGAGGTCGAGGGTCTAAGTAATTTTGGTTCCATTTCCACAGTAGGCGTGTCGCTCTTCCGAAGCAAATGGTTTTACGAGGTAGAGGTCGTCACTAGCGGTTTGATCCAAGTTGGATGGATTGATGGCTACTTCCAGGGAAGCTCAGACCAGGGCGAAGGAGTTGGCGACCACGCCCACTCATGGTCGTACGATGGTAATCGCCAGCGACGTTGGAACAGTGGATCGTCTTCGTATGGAGAGAAGTGGAGAGCTGGTGATATAATTGGTTGTTTGCTGGACCTAACTACGCAAGAGATGACATTTTTCCGGAATGGAGTCAACCTGGGCGTGGCATATTCTGAATTTAAGTGCTCCGTGGACGACAAACGGTCAGGTATGATGCCTGGTATCAGTCTTGAGCGAGGTGAAATCATTCGCATCAACATGGGGCACCAGCCTTTTGCTTATCCCCCAGCGATTGGTCACGACTTTGAGAGCGTTTGTCGTGCAGTGACAATGCCTTCTTCTAGTGCAGTGATTCAGGCACCAGCAGATCAACTGACGGGAGTTATATCAGCGCATCCCCCACCTTTAGAAGGATCCGCCTCAGCCTTCGTTGGCAATAAGATATTTGTTGTTGGCGGGATGGTTGCTGACGAAGCCACTTCGCCCCAACCTACGGAACCTACAAATCAAGTGTGGGTGTACGATACTGAGGCAAAAAGTTGGGAGAGATGGGCGGACTTTCCTATTGGAATTTGCAACCATCAAGTTGTGGCAATAGACGACAACCAAATTCTTGTCCTTGGTGGCGAGAACAATTGCGCGGCGTCGCGGCACATGGACCTGTACAAGTGTTCTACGGTGAAAAACGTAGACGGCTCACTCCCAACATGGACATTGATTCAAGCGGCTATTGGCGCAGCGACGTCAATGCCCCAAGCTCGTGCATTCCATACAGTCTCAACAATTCACGCTCGTCTTGACACGATCGTGTTCATGTATGGTGGAAAATCGGTTGACAACGAGGTTCTCGGAGACGCGTGGTATTTATCACTTGATGATTATGCTTGGTCTCGATTGCCTAGTTCGGTATCCCTCGATCCTGGTCCACGAATCGGATGTTCTTCTGCTGTCATTGGAGAGTGCGTGTACATTTTTGGGGGGCAGGATCGTGAAGAAAAATTCAGGTCCGACCTCTGGAAGTATAACACATTTGACCGGCTCTGGCACTTGTGCCATGACGATAACATTGGAGCTTCGAAAGACGAAGCAAGCAGTCTATCCAGTTCCAGCACGAGTAGTGATTCCCAGCCGATGCTGCCCGAAGGTAGAATAAGTTATAGTATGTGCTCTGACTTTGGAAACATTTGGATCTTTGGAGGCGTCAACCGGACAAACACCTACTTGTGCGATATGTGGTGTTTCTCTATGACATCGCAAACGTGGAACCACGTTGAAGTGGATACTCAAGGAGAACTGGACGGGTGTTGCTCGGCAGCGTTGTACGTCCGAACGGGTGCAGTAACCGCTCTGCCCAACATATCTGATTTCGAGTCATCTACTCCTCAAGATGGAGACTTGTTTCTTTTGGGGGGCCGCAATAGTCTTTATGGAAAGGTGTCAAGCTGCAGCAAAGTTCGAAAGGTATGTTCCGTAAACTCGACAGAATCCTACAGTCTCGACATGACAAAAAACATATCGATGACTGGGAAGGCAGGGCATGTGCTTAGTGCCCTTCGCGCGAGGTGTGGAGCGGGAAACAGGTCAACTCAGTATTGTGCGGCAGAGGCCTTAGATACTGCTGTTTGTTTGCTATCTCATCTGGATCGTTTAGCTGGAAATGACATTCCAGTAGAAGATACAGACTCGGTGCAGCTGTCACGGTGTTTGTACCGGTCACTCTGCATAGACCCCAATGAGTCAACGTTTTCAGCACTGTACGCACTGCTGGAAAACATAACGTCCCGCTTCTTTGATATGGTCGCGCTAGTTGAACAGTCCAATACCACACCACTGGTAACTCACGTATTGTACCCGTTGCTCGTGACGATAAGGCTGCTCAAGCTAAATTTCTTCGAGGTATGACGACTGACGTTTATTTTATTTTGCGCTGTTACTTTTGAACATTCTACTAATCACTTTACCATTATCTATGCTTTGATTCTTACTAGTTTTCGCGAAGTTGCTTGGACGGATCAGAGATTGGACTACCAACTGCAGCGTCTCAACGTGGAGGAGTTCTCTATTCGATTCGTGAGGTACTCTTCACAATTGCAGACCATGTACCGAAGCTACCGATGTCAGGGGAAGTATTGTGGTTCTATCAGGCGGTGAAGAAAGAAACCGCTTCGGCAATCTACTATGGATTCCCAACCCTTTTCCCATCCCTCTTGGACAGGTTGCAAGTCATGAATCGTCTGATGGTAAACAAACACAATTCTGAAGCGGAATTGACCCCAGCGCAGAAACTATTAATTCCGATGCTTGTTCCTCGCTTCACGTCAGCAAAAATGTTGTTTCAACTGATAAGTGACCCCGCTGTTCTTTTCAAGGTGGACGGTTCGTCAGACGAGGTTGTTACTAAAAGTGTGATCGAATTTATGAGTACACTGTTGGATGCGCTTTGGCAGAAGACAAAAGATACGATGGAGCACTCATCAGAGGATATTACTAAGCTCATGAAGAGTCTAGATACTATCGAGTCAAAACATGAATTTAAATGCCTCAACATCATGCTGCGCGCGACAATTTTCTGGTGTTCGTGCTCCATCAGTCGAGGCTGGATGATCATTGAATCGGTGTGCACGAAGTTGGTGGCTTTCATCTCGGAGTGTCTGGACCAATGCCATGCGATGGGGCTCGAGCAGAGTCAACTTCTTCCCGTAGTCATCCAGCGCAGTTTCTCGGGCAAGTTGCTGCCATTTATGCTACTCAGTGTTTTCTCGTTACCCTCCGTTCGTGACGCACCCCCCGCTTTGCTAGATCCGTTCTGGTCTCAACTAGAAGACCTCTCGGCAAAACTTCATGCAACGCTTGCAGTCCTGTGTAAGCATGGTCTTTTGCGGCCATCCGGTCCACGTATCGAAACGCCCGGTGCACTTGGAGACAATAGCGGTGAAACTGAATTCGTGGATACAGCGCTCGCATCTGTTTCAAAGGAGCTCTCAATATGTCTCTTGCAGCAGAGCAGCGGCTCTTCCGTCACGTATGGTCGAATTTTTAAGAGTTTGTGGGACAAGATCACCCACTCGAAGGGATACACGTATTGGAAAGTAAAAGATCTACCGCAGGACGCGGAGATCCGACGGATAACTATTCCTTCGGACCTTGCAAAGCTTTTTGGGACTGAAACGCTGCTAGTTAAAGTTCAAAAGTCTGGAACAGAATTTGAAGTATCAGATTATGACCCAAGGAAAATTACCTTCACGCCCAGCCGGACCATTCTCTCGCAACATATGTATCCTTTGAGTGAGGGTCCATTGCCTGTTCCAGGAAAAGCCGAGGCTGATGTTGGGCTCCCCCCAGCGCCGCAAGCTCTCGCAAAGACCACTTCTCCGATCGCACGGTGTCCTGACAAAACCATTGAAGAAAGCCATGAGTGGCTTAAGGACTTCCAAAAAGTGGTAGCCTGGGTCGGAAGTCACTACGCCGCGACTTTGATTATCGGTGGTGCGTTGGACAGTGGAGTCGTAGTCAGCGAGCGGTGGCTACATTCCACACTGTTCCGGGGTGGATTGGAAGAAACATGGTCTGATACAAATAAGGTGGGTCGGAATGAAGCGCTCCTGCTACAAGTGATGGATAACGTTGGTAGTGGAAAAAAGCTTCTGGACAAAGTGCGAAATGCTCTGGATCCTGGATCGGCTCGAGGTATCGCAAATCCACAGCTTCGGGTTGCGAGGCTGAAGAGGCAAGACAGTGTCGAGGCAACACTAGAAAAAAGTGGTGGAATTGAGGTAGTGGACCGTGCGGTCCGTGCAACGTTTGCTGCTCTCTTGAAACATACCAATATCTCTTACACGACCGAACCAATTTCAAGTGAAGGTGCACTTGCAGAAACGGTAGTTGATGCCTGGAAGGCTGCGCTACAACTTCGTCGTTGGTAAAGGATCCGCGCGCTATTTTAACTGTTGTTTTAAATGTCTCTAACATTATTGTCTTGTTTCACGTGTAGGATCGTGAGAGAGCAGCAGAAATTGGCTGCAGCTTTCAGGTAAACCAATACCCATCAACTTACGAATCTTCTGTACAGATTTTCTAAGATTTAATTGCTATTGCAGTGAGGCGGGGGCTCCTAGCGGATTTTCTCCTGATATGGAGGCAAAGGATCGACAACAGGCATTATATAAAGCTGTCTGCGAGCCTATTATCCGTAGAGCATTTCTTCTTCTTCAGTTGGCACCTGCGCCGATCCAGTCCGCCCCATCAGCGTCTTCTCCAATGAAGCTTCTTCCTGGAATCTCGATGGCAAAAACTTACGGTGAGGTTTGTCCTTGTTTGCTTTGATCAATCTTACTTATCTAACATGTAGAAATGCGGACAGATTTCGCGAAAGTTTCTCAGAGTGAGCCGGCTGAAGCTACACTCGAAGAGCCCGAGCAAAAGCGTTTTACACGCCAGTTAAACAAGCTGATGGAAACAAAGTCGGTAGAAGTGATGGAAGAAGAAGACGAGCAGATACATGCGGATATTTTCTCGTTCATTCAGCAATCAAGCAGTAATCTGCTTACTTCCAGTCGGGAGGGCGAAATGCCGTCTCGACATCCCGAAGACCAAATGCGAGACATCTTGGTTGCACATCAGCGTCGCGCGAAAAAGCGTCTACAAGGTCTCAAGACCTTTGTTCGTTTGCTCCAGAACACCGAAAATCTTCCAAGTTCGCGGTTCCACGTTATTCCCATGCTGTCTTCTGCTTTCAAGCGCGTTCGTATGAGCAGTGGCCAAAACTTGGGAAAGCTATCAGCAGGACAAGCTTCGACCGTCAAAGTGCACTATCTAGTTGATCTAGAATTTGCTGGACCTCAGCTATCGGACGCCATTGGGCGAGAATTTTTCCTTTTGCTGACTCTTCTTCTCGAAACATCCACGGATCACCTTCACCAAGTCCAGCAGCTCATCGAAGCCGGAGCGGGTCGTGGAACGAGTGATATGCAGTCATCGCCAGCGTCTATTCAGCATGCTGTGCACGATATGCTACTTGTGTTGGAGACTTGCTGCTTTCCTTACAGAGGCCAGGACTGGGACCACCTTCAGCGTACCAATTTGGTATCGCTGTTGACAGATCTGACGAGTTGGAAGGGATGGCAAACCTTCATCCAGTTCGATGCATCAGACAACTCACCGGCAGATGCTAACAGCTCCGAGACGTACACCATACTTCCTGCTGCCACGGGATCAAAATACCCGAACATAATTTGTTCCCGGTATATCACGCTTGGTACCGATCTCCGTAAATTGACGATAGCTCATAAAAGCCTCGATCGAACCAACGAAAGTGTGCGGACATCAAGTATATCCCAGGATAGTGGTGGACTTGCGGTATTTGACAAAACTTTCTACAGGGGTCGTTGGTATTGGGAGGTTTCAGTACGTACACTTGGCGATACTCCTGTGTTTGTTGGTATCACCCCCGGCACAGCAGATCTTAATACGTATGTCCCGGGTGATGGCGGTCTCTGCGGGGTACTTCTACACCGCGAAGGATGTAGTGGAAACGTTCCAGCAGGACTTCGATGGAATTGTACGGATGTTCTTGGCGTTCTGCTAAATTGTGAGGAACGACAAGTGGAGTTTTACAACGGTGGGAAGAGGTGCTACGTGGCCTCGTTAGCTTCATACGATTCGGTTGGATGCTTTCCTTCAATCGGTGTCAAAGATGCCGATGTGCATTGGAATCTCGCGCCCTCTGTCCCGTCAAAGTTATGGTGTGCCAGCTCCAACTTCCAATTCCCAAACGCAGTCGTTTCTGGAGGGCTTGTAGCAGCTCCTTTTGATGGAGCATCTATTAGTTGGAACGGAAATCTTAAGGGGAGTCACCTGCAACTTATGCCAAATGGAACAACTGTGTCTGCCGGTGACTGCAGTTCATCTGAAGATCAGTTCGAGACTATTGTTGCAAGTCAGGGTTTCGAATATGAAAGTGTTTTCATTGAGATTCGCGTTGTAGCGGCGGGAAAAGGCGGACGGTCAGCACTCAGTTTTGGCGTTGTTAGCAATGACTATTCGGAGTTTGATGTGCCGCTTGAGCACAAGCTGGACGTCACGTGGAAGAGTGCAGAGGAGGTGTTGAAGTGGGGGATTTTTGGAATTTTGTTTGATTTCGAAAAGGCGACCGTAATTTTGTACTCTGACCGCTCGGAACCGGAGGTATACCACTTTAATCTTGTGACGCTGAGCAAACCCCTCTTTCCTGCAGTGTCAGCGCTCTGCAATGGCACAGTCTTTGACGTGAACTTCCATCCTCGCCCTCGTCTCGAATTACCTTCACACGCATTCTACCCCGCAACAAAACTTCTGAACCATCACATGTCTTCATCGAACGAGCTACAACTGGGGAAGAGTCTGCAGCTCCAAGTGTATTCTTGTGATGGCGGAGAGTTTAGCAGTTCACATGTCGCCCACAATTGTCTTCTGGATGATACAACAACGGTTTATAGCTCTTCTAAAGGAGCAAACGTTAACTTGGTGCTGAAGCATGAGATTGATACTCCTATGTGCGTAAGCTACGTCCATCTCCGAGGTCCTGGGTCAGGTTACTCGAGTCCTCTTCATTGTGCCATCGTATTTATCACCAGCACCCCTCCTGATGTAGCGTGCTATCAGGAGTTTGATGACATGACCGCGGAAGAATTTGCTGCTTTACCATTTCCTCCAAGCAATGGGTGCTGTCCTCGCGATGAGAACGTTCCAGTAGCATTCTTCGTACTGGACGGTAGCTGTGCTCAGATTTCAAAGCAGCTTGCCTATCCAGTTACTGGTCGGTACATTCTCATTAAAGCGATATGTCCGTCAGCTGGAACAAATATCGATATCGGATACATTGGGTTCTGCGGCATTTTCGATCGTGACAATGGGCCTGCGTACAACGAGACCACGACAGGATCTTACAGCTGTGAGGAATGTAAGAGAATGTCGTTATGTGGAGTACATTACGGACAAAGAGAAGATGACAGCATTAAGCTGTGTGCTGCGTGCTATGATGACAATCGAGGTGACCTAGATTCCGCTTACTACGCCTACACTTCTGAGGAGTCTCAAGACGATCATATGAATGCAAACACGTTGCTTTGCCCTCCACGAAGGTCGTGGAACGATAAGGTTGCAACGCTATGCGACGTCTTGGACAAGTCTAAATCGCCAAATACAGCCGGGAATGGAAACGCAGTAGCAACCGCACCAGGACAAACTGGCAGATCCGAAAGATTGCCTAGTGTGGCCAGTTTCGATGATTGCGAACTATTTTCTTGCGGGCAAAACAACTACGGAGAACTCTGCTTGGGGCACTGCAACTCAACAAGCAAGTTGGAACACGTACCTTTCTTTTCTGCGAAGGCAGTTCGAGATATTGCCGGAGGCAATGAAGTTCTCGCTGTAGTGATGAAGGACGGTGCTGTTTTCACGTGTGGTCTCAACAAGAGTGGCCAATGTGGAAATGGTACTTTTGAAGAGCGAGTTATTATCGCCACCCCCGTTCGCGCACTTAGCGGAATCGCCATTAACATGGTAGCTGCGGCAAATGGTTGCGAGCACATGTTAGCTGTTGCGTCCGACGGTGCTGTATACTCTTGGGGATACAACGATCGTGGTCAGTTAGGACTTGGGTCGACGATTTCAAAGAGTCATACGCCACGCATGATTGATAGTTTGCGCGAAAAGTATCACATAACAACGGCAGCAGTGAGCTATCATCACAGCGCAGTAGTATCAAGCAGCGGTGAGCTGCTAACGTTTGGTATGAACGACTGCGGGCAACTGGGTCTCGATCACACGCAACATCAGCACACACCGCAATTGATAGACTCATTATCGAGCCAAGTTATCACGAAGGTGGCGTGCGGACTCTATCACACTATCGCAATTACTAGTGGCGGAGAGGTGTATTCGTTCGGAAAGAATGACTATGGACAGCTGGGTCTAGGTCATGCTCGCAACATGAAGGTGCCAACTCTGGTAAAGACAGCGCTTGGGGAGAGCGATGAGAAAATTGTAGATGTGGGTTGTGGTTACTATCACACAGTGACGATCAGCGAGAAAGGCAAGCTTATCACGTGGGGACGGAATGACTATGGGCAACTGGGAATCGGAAGCAAAGATCACAAGAATAGCGCCCAGTATGTGCCACTGCCTTTGTCATCAAAGATTACTTCTGCATCATGCGGTTGCTATCACACACTCATTATGATGTCGAATGGGCGGGTGATGGTATTTGGACGTAACAACAAGGGTCAACTTGGGGCTGGGTCAAGGACGCTTCCTTCTGCAGACCTACCTTTGCCGGTGCCTTCAAACTCACTGGCAAACGATGAAGTGGTTCGTATAGCTGCTGGGTTTTATAGCTCCTATATCCTAACCGGGCGTTCAGACGAGAGCCATGGACTTGATGACACACCCGATGATGCCAGTCAGGCAAAAGACCTCCCGGAGAATAGCTGCATGGTGAACTCAGATGCACTTTTCGAGTCGTTGATGAAGGAGATTGACTCGAAATTCATCATAGACTCTTCGGTGACAAAGCGTGCGCCACTACAGATTAAGCGCGCACAGCGCAAGCTGCTACTCGTGAAGTTGCACGCTGCTGGATGGGCAATGGCCCGCGCTCTAATGTATCGATCTCTTCGAGACGCCAACGACAGTACTAGAAATCGTTCGACTTTATCGAGTGGTCGTGTGAATCCAGTGCTATCCACATTTATTAGCTTTTTGTTGGAGAATTTGGAATTACTGCAAGGTGATTCTGGAAATGGTAACATCAGCGCGATAATGATCGCGGGAGCGTCACACGAGTTGGGTGCAAGTGTTTCGTTAAAGCGAGTATGCGTTGGCCTCCTGCAGTACTTTGGTGCCAAGGTTGTCGTACCTTCACCGGTGTCTGGGGCAATTGAAGGCACGTCTCCGGACACTTCTCACGGTCACTTCTACAGGAATCAGATTTTAAGCGTTCTTCTAGCGTGCGGCTCTGCAAACACTAATGTTGGTTCCATCATCTCAACGAACTCGGTGGTTACGGCTCACATTATCAGTGGAATGGGCTCTTCCGATTTGGCAACGGCAACAATGTGCATTCGACTTGCGATGCTGGTATTCCCGCAGCATTCAGTGTCCATGCTGAACAAAATCCACCGATCTCAACAATCAGCTCCAGTTCTCTCCGGAGATATTCTCAACATGTTGATGACACTGGTGGGTCTCCCACTCCTTCTACGTCCGCGCCTCTGCTCACACGAGCTAGGCTTGGAATGCTCGAGCACTGCTCTATGCCAGTCAGCACGCTGTCTGAAAGGGGTAGCAGTGAACAAAGACACAGGGATCGCACACATCCAACAAGTTGCGCTTGAGAAAGCGCATATTGCAGAGGCAAAGGCAGCTGAGGTTGTAGCATTGCTGCGGTATCTCACGCTTTACCCTACATGGAAAGTAGCGATCAACGCTGCGCTTACCCGAGCTTTTGCCAAGTCAAATACTGTTTGCGAGTTGCTGGATACCATTTGCGCGTACTACACTAACGTTGAGCAGGCCGATGGTATGGAACTACAAACCGCAGTGCTTGAAGGCCTCAGCGGAGACAATGATACCACATCGTTGAGAAAACCCGAAGCAACTACTTCGTCGCCAGAAACGGATGAGTCGACCTGCAACGCATCTGGTTGCAATACCCAGGCTGGCGACTCGGAAACTACCACCCGCGATAAGCACTCGTTACTGCTTTGGCAAAAGGCAAAGGTTGCCCTTGATGGGTTAGCGACTGTCGTAGCAGCAGTAAGTATTGTCGGTGGGCATGTCGAATCTTTCAGAGAAGGCGGATACGTCACCATTGAAGATGATGGAGTCCAGGGCTCGAGTAGATTGGGTGTGCTTTCAGGGATTACGAGGGACCCACGCACGGCTGATCTCTTGGCCAAGGTAGTCGTGGAGTCCAGTTCTGATGCACTCGTCCCACCATTGATTGAAGGGGATGCACGAGCACAGATATTCGCACTCACCAAGCTTCAGGTTGTGGAGCGCATACCGGCTCTTGTCGACATGTTTGATGACATTGAAAACATCATTATGACACTATCGTCGATGGCCTCCGGCATCTCCTCTGTTGAGGAGGAGTGTGCCATGTACTGTGACCTTGACCTGCCTCAGAACAACTCCGTCCAGGAGGTGTTGCGAAACCGGCTTAAAATGTACAAGCAGCAAATACGATGGAGGTCATCGAAGGCGTTGTCGTCCTTACTGAAACAGATCCCGACTCTGAGTCCAACGCTCTTGAGTGTGGATTCACAACTCGTATCGAACCTGGCCACACTGCTATCGTCAGAAAATTCATTCTCGTGGGCAAGCAAGTCTGAAGTGTCAGCACTTGAAACTGCAAATACTCTTCAGAAGCGATGGCTTTGTGTAAAGCAGCGACAAATCTTCTTGGATACAGAGGAGGTGATCGATTCCGCTCTGGACCATTACGAAGTCGAAATGCGCGACGAAGTTGTCCAAAAGTTGGGGAGTGAAAATGCACTGAGTTGGGGAATGGATGCCATTCAGTCGCCTCGCCGTAAAGTGAATCATCCTTCGTTTGCAGGTGCTACTCCTGGTGGTTTCGGCTCAAATGGTTTACGCGGAGCTGGACAGCGATCAGATAGATCGAATGAAGGAGATTTACCGTTTGGTGCGTGGGGTGTTTTACTCCCCCTTCCACCATTAAATGAGAATGAGCACGGGCAAGCGGCTAGTGCATCTGCACACTCAGCCATTGACTACACGCCGTTCCCACTCACGGCGCCTATCATTCGGGTTGGTCGTGCCGCAGATGCATGTGATCTCATTGTCAACGATCGAAGTGTCAGTGGTCGCCACTTCCATTTGCGCCGACTGCGGCGCGAAACTGAGGGACGTGAAGAACAGTTCGAGCTTCAGGATTTCAGCAAGAACGGGACTATCGTTAACGGCGTGAGAGTCCATGGATCCACCACTCTAATTACGACGGGGTCTCGAATTTCGCTAATACTGTCCCGAGGTGGTTTGGTAACCTATGAATTTCAAGTTCGGGCACCTGGTGGTAGTATCGGTGGTCGCCATGCGCCACCCCCTATTGTCACGGCACAGCAAAACCCAGGTGATCTAAACATCTTGATTCCCGGTCAGGAGTACCAGCAACCGCAGATTGGCACTCCCCAGATTGTGCCGAGGAGCCCAGCAGAGTTACAGAATCGCGGGACTCGCGGAAGTTCTACCTCATCAGAAGGCCTCGTTGATGGCCGCAGCCGTCAGACAGTAACACAAGGCTTGCGTGTAATAACGTCCGTAGCAGAGAGGGATGTTCCTCGAGCGTTACTCTCACCGAATCCTGCCGTGGATTCACCTCGAGCTGGCGGATATACTTCTCCTCGCTCCTCAGTGCTTCAAGCTCCAGGTACTCCTGCTGTGAGGCCTCCAACTGCAAACATGTTTTCTACCATGATACCGGCTGCCATCCTTTCCCCAGCTTCTTACCAACAACGAGAAAGCTTTGCACCGAACGAATCCACGGGGATAGCATCGCCTCGAACCCAGGACGGTGGTGTCGGTTCGATGCTTCGTATTGCGCTAGGTCGCGACAGTGTAAATCGCGAGTCGTCTTCACAGCGGCCGGGTAGTATCCAGAACGAACTTGCAAAGACACGTGTTCTACGCTCAAGCGGTGACATCAGCTTGAACACCCGTTCGGTACGTTTCGCTGTTGTGTTTATTTGGGTACAATGAGTTCCAAGGATTTTAAGTTATTTTCTTTTTCGTTGACACCTGTACAGAATGTATCGCCAAGTCTCCAGGAGATGCAAGTACTTGCTGTACGTCTGCTTGCACGGGCTCAAGAAGCAAACCTTGGAGTCAGTGCTACTGAGTGTGAGAAAGCACTTCGTATGGCAGCCGGTAATATGGATGAGGCATTCACGTTGATCCAGCAGAGTCGCGGATCAGACTCGGTAAGCGATTGCATACAACCAAATTCACTGCGAGGAGCTTAATTGTATCTAACCTAACCTGTATAGCTTTCTAATGTTATGCAGCGCAACTATCCTTCAAATGTGCGGCACTTAGCAATGGTTCTCGGACGAACTGAATCAGTGTGCGCGGAGGCGCTGCGCCAAACAGATAACAATTATGGTGATGCACTGCGCTTTCTTCTGTCAAGCGCAGGCACTGAGCTGGGAAACTCTGTGTTATCACCCAAGCGTCTCGATAATATGACACCAAGGGATGGCGCTTCAGTTTCTGGGACAAGTTTGCAGACAAACGAACCGCTGATTAACTTCCAAGATATCGGTAACGAGAATCCAAGTTATGCTCTGACAGAGTCTAGCGCGTTGTGCCCTCCTGTAATTCAACGACTTACAACCAGAGCGAATGGTAGTCCTGTTAAAACGAAGAAGATGGACAAGACTGGTAGTGCGGGCCTGGATACTCTACAAGCGAAGTCAGATCTAACACTCTGGAGCGAGTGCAACAGTAGCTTTGACGAAGGGGTTCGGCAGATGAACGCATTCGAGATCGAGATCGAGGAGGGAGTTCTCTGTGAGCGTCTGGCCGCCATACACGCACGCAAGATTCTTCACCAGATCGTGAGGCTTTTCGATAACGCGTCGCAAAACGAGGAAGCGCCACTCAGTGAGCTTGGTAACCCGCTGGTTCTTCGTCCGTTGATTTCACTTCTAAACACGCCCGGGCAAGCCAACGCAAAGTCATCGTATGAGTCGTATGGGTCAGAGTATCAACTGCACCAACAGCCAAAGGCACAAAAGAGCGGGAAAATTCAACAGATCCTCTCGCGCATGGCGCAGGAAGTGATGTCGCGTTCCCCTACGCAGACGTTGTCTGGAAATCTGTGTTCATCCCAGAACTTATCTACTCTGCAACGATCAATTGACCAAGTGACAGAGCAGCCCAACAAGGTAGGTTGGACTGGTGTCACTCGTCTCATTGAATCTCTCGTCGAAAGCGAGCAAAGCAGAGAAATTAACGCTGGAGAGGACGTTAATGTTCAGGATCAGTCCAACACATTGGAGAATGTCACGTTTGAAACGATCCTGCACATACTTTCTCGCACGCACGTAGCACCAGTCGCGACACTAAGCTGGGACAGCTCACCGCTTCGATCCCGCAAAGCTGATGGATGTTTTCCGAAGGGGCCGATGCAGCTTTCGTGCGGTCTTGAAGTTGTTGTGGTTGATACGTACGAGCGGTTATGGAGTGTCCCGCCGCCTGACCCACTACTCAAGCACCGTCACAAGTGGCGAAAGCGGTTTGCTACTAATGATAACGGATGGATGAAGTCTGCAGCGGATTATGCCGTGACTATTTGGCGTCCGACGGTACCTCCAGCGCTCGAATCTACAACACCAGGCAATCAATGGTTCTGCCTCGGTGACATTGTAAAATGCGGTAACGGTGCTCCAGATGCTCCAATGCTTCTCGTCAGTGACAGTGATAACCAAGGACGCTTGGTGCCCCCTGTAAATTTCGAACGAGTGGACATTACTGGAAAAGGCTTGCCCAGAAATTCTGAAAGCGACCCGGATTTCCAGCGCAAACAACTACGCTCGATTTGGTGGCCTGTTGCGCCGTCTGGGTACGTGGCACTAGGATGCGTAGCTGGAAGTAAGGAAGACCCTTTTGAGCCCCCAGAAGTCTCCAGCATACGCTGCGTTCGCGAAGATCTTGTCAAACGTGTTGAGGCATTCCACTGCCTATGGCGCGCAACATCTCCTGCATCCACCGGTGGCGGAGGTGTAGAGCTTCCAGCTACAGTCGAGGTTGACAATGAAGCTCTGGATGAAGAGAACGATGATTTTGGTCAGGCTCTACAGGGTCGAAACACCAAGAACCAGTCTACTAACTCGTCTCGGATGCAGTTGCTGCTACCTGTTGCCGATGATGTAGTCGTGCAGACATCTCTTTGGGCAGTGGATTCGAGCTTTAGTAGCGGTCTGCTTCTACCCGTGGTTACACTGAACGATGCTAGCGCTAGCGAGCCCAGCTCCGCGTTTGCTCTGAACCTCTCGGACGAAGATGTCGTTCTGTGTGCACCAGTTAGTGTGGACAATGTACTCGCCTTCCTCGAGGTATTGCTTCAGTACCAGCGGTTGCTATCAAGCAAGCAGCAAGAGAAGAGAATGACCTCGACGCTGCTGCGTCCTGAACTACCAGCAGCCCTGTTTGCGCTGGTGCAACAAGTGTTGCGTGAGAACCAACCGTCAAGTGGTCAAGCTGCCGTATCACTTGTGCGAGCACTCATTACGGTGGTTCAGCGCGGTGCACACTGGTATGACAAGCAATCGCTTCTTTATTGCCGCTCCAAGATCATGGCCCTTAGCCAAGACCAGGACGGCGGATTCACGTTGCACGCCCTGTTACAAGCTTTCGTGGAATTGATGCTAGCTGTTGAAGATCAGCAACGGAGTTCACGGGTGCAAGAGCTAGCCGCCTGCATCGAACGCGACGGTGGTAGCTCACTGAGTTTGCCATACCGATTCCACTTTTCGAAGCAACCTTTCGTGGAGATGTTGGTGAGCCACTCGTCAAAAATGGCAGTCACTCGACACCTGTCAGGAGAAGAGCGAAAATTCTTGCTAGACTATCGAGCGGAAGATGGAAGCAATGCTGCTGCGCGGGAAGCGATGGCAGTGGAGGGACTCGGGGTTCCGCCCGGGGATGTGTATTCTTGCCGTTTTGAACACACCCCGGCTCTAGTGATGACAATGCGAGATGAGGTGAAGGCTGAAGTTGTGTATTTCGAGATCACTGTCGTGGAGTGGAGCGCTAGTACAAACGTGGGAGGTTCACTCACGCTGGGGTTTTCGCCGCCGTCATTCCCGCTGGAAGGAGTACTAGTTGGCGGTAGCGCGGACGGTTCACGGTCTTACTCATTCGCACCGGCAAACGGCCAAGTGCTCTGTGCCGGTGATACTGTTGTAGATCGTTGGCGATGGGTTGAACCCGCAGGTGCTGTGAGCCCTGGTGATGTATTCGGCTGTGGTTTACGCCTAGATACGCAAGAAATTTTTTTCTGCAAGAATGGCCAGTTGCTAGGCACTGCTTTCTCGAGCATTTCAAGTCCTCTGCAGCTCCATCCTACAATTTCTTTTAATGCAGACTGCAATTTGCTTGCCAACCTGGGAGCTACGGCGACAACATCAGCTAAGCACGCCAATTTCAGCTTCCGGTTCCACTCGCTTGACTGTGACAACTTAATGAGTGCCTTCGAATGGTTCGAACCACTCAGTCAAGTTTACGGCGTGATGAAGGCATTAATGGACCCGGCCAGGCCCGACGAGGTGAACGCTGGTGACGAGCGAATTGAAGAATCGAGCGACACTGCTCAGCTGCCGGATGAGTTCATGCTGTCAGCTGATAATTTCTTGTCGGAAATCTCGGAGGACGTATGCATCCGCGTGGAGAGCGCACACCCGTACGATCTAGAGCTGCAAGAGTCACTCGTTAGTATTCCATTAGCTACGAGTATTCGTGTGAGGTTGGATCCTCAAAGTGAAACGGCCAGTTCTCACTGCCTGCAGATTCTACAAGGCGGAAGTACTTCGGGCAGTGAAGGTGGAGCTGATGGTGCGACGAGTGGAGGAGGCGAAGCCGAAGTGCGAGCATTTACCGGTGCTTGCGGAGGGCAGGAGGTCACCATTGATGGGGACTGTTTCGTGTGGCGGTTTCCGGTGCAATCGAACTTCCAATGCCGCGTGGACCGCGTGCGCAAAGGACCATACCTTAAACTTGAGGCACGAGACACACGACTGTCACTTGTGCGCGATAAGGGCTGGCAAGCAGGTATCGGTGTGGCACGTTTTGATGGAGGTGTGCACATCTGGGAGGTGCGCATTAGTTTCGTGACTGCAAGCTCAAACATCTTTTTGGGTATCGCTCGCCGAGACGTTCGTTTGGACTCCTATTTAGGAAAAGATAACCGTGGATGGGGCTGGATCGGTAATCGTGCACTCTGGCACAATGGCAGCAAACAACGGGGCACTTATGGTGACAAGTTTAAGACGGGAGACACCGTCCGCCTCACACTGGATTTGCGTCGTGGCACACTCAGTTATGCGCTCAATGGCAAGGATTTAGGTGTCGCCTTCGGCCCGGGTGGGACAGGCCCTAAGCTCGAGGGTACGTTCTACCCTGGCTTCGCATTGTACAACCAACGGGACTCGATTGATCTTATCGGTGGTCATCGAGTCGAGGATGGAGGACTTGAGTCAGGTCTACCTCGAACGGGCAGTGGGCTCGCGAGTAGAGAGGATTCGTACTACAGCGAAGAAGAAGAAGACCTGGGAAGTTTCGTTGGGGGTGACGCGAGCCTTGGTGACGATGCCATTCCGAACTTCCGTATGGAGCTGGCTATCGCATTGAGTCAAATGGGTTTTCCTATGGAGTGGTGTCTCTACGCTTTGCGTCACTGCGAAGACGATGCTGAGCAGGCTGCAGACTATATTCTCGCCAATATGCACGCGATAGAAGCGCTTGTTCGTGAAGAAAATGAGGCGATGGCGCGTCGCGCCCGCCACCGTCAGCTACTACACGAACAGGCGCTATCCCTGTCTGAAAACTTTGACGGCGACGCGTTAGATACAACTTCGGTACACCCTCCACCTCCTATCGAAGGAGACGTAGACGCCGTTCGATCCGCAGAAGAGGTAACTACAGGTGACGTGTCGACACTGCCCCAACAGCAGCCGCAACCGTCATCCGGAGACACCAAGTGGGGTGTAGCATTCACCGCCGTACCAGAATTCTCAGTTACTGGGCGCCGTCTATTAGCCACCAAATACGGTTCCAAACTGCGTCGCTTGCACGCATCACAACGTGTATTTACTCCAGAACGTGATTGCGCTCTTGTGCAGCTCGTAAATGAGATATGCGAGTCACGCGCCGAGGCTTTGTTAAGTTGTGACCCTCTCCGCATGACCCCAGAGGAATTTGTTCCAACAGAAGAGCAGATCCACGGATTTCCGGTACTGCGAGGTATTCCTCTGGAAGCGCTCCAACGTCGCTTTTTGGTGTTGCGCAACTTCAATTGCCGATTGCAGACCACCCTCGCTTTCATCGACTTTTCGGCACACGACGAGCGTTCTCTTCTAGCGCGTGGTGCGCGTGAACTTCGCGGCGTGGTCTTCCAGCACGTGAAGCTTGCATGGTGGCTCGGCGTTCTTAAAGAACAGCAAGCACCAGCTGCAGCTCGTCCAGAAATTGAGGTCGACCGCCACCACGCTCACGATGCGCTTGAGCTTTCTGAGCGTGGTGATCCACTTGCAAGTGAAGCTGGTGAGCGGGACAGTGTGTTCGCGCAGACGTTCGAGCAGCTGCATGGCCTGCAACCGGCATTGCTGCGAGGGGCTGACCGTGCATTTAAGTGCCAATTTGTGGGCGAGTTCGGCGATGACTTCGGTGGTTTGTACCGTGAATGTTTGGCGCAACTAAGTTCCGAGCTGCAGACCTTCACACCAATGCTGCCTGTGTTACGGCCTTGCCCCAACGCTCTGATGAGTACTGGCGAAAATCGTGAAGTTTTCGTGCCAAACTCGCACCTGCGCACAAACCCACGACGAGTACAGATGGCCGAGTTCCTTGGTAAGCTCGCGGGTGTGGCTGTGCGGACTAAGACACCGCTAGACTTAAGTCTCCCGCCAGCAGTATGGAAGTTGCTGGTCGGACAACAAGTGACGCGCCGCGATATTGAAGCCGTTCATAAAGGGTGCTTCCAGGTTGTAGACACGATTGCCAACCTTGATGCTCATGGCATCACCGAGACAATGTTTGACGAGATTGTGGACGCAAGCTTCACTGTGTTGTCAAGCACGCGAGAAACAGTCGAGTTAGTCCCTGGTGGACGTCACTTGCACGTCACATGGGGTGACCGTGAGGAATATGCGCGCGCTGTCGAGATGTATCGCTTAACGGAGTTTGCGCCAGTGTGTGGGGATATATCTCGCGGTTTGGCGACTATCCTACCTGCACCTACGCTGGGTCTTTTCTCGTGGCATGAGCTGCGGACTCTCGTGTGTGGTAAGGCCTCAGTCGATATAGATCTGTTACGGCGGCGTACCATATACGGTGACGGCTGCCAGGCAACCGACCCACACATCGCCTACTTCTGGGACGTCCTGGCAGAGTTCAGTGACGAGCAGAAATCGTCTTTCCTGCGTTTCGTCTGGTAAGTCAGCAGCAAACCAAACTTGGTGATGGTTGAGTGTGTTCTAATACGTTTTTGTGTATGCATTGCAGGGGACGGTCGCGTTTGCCTACACATGCTGCAGACTTCACGCAGGATTTCAAAATCTCAGGGTTGCCCAAGGCTGCGGGTCGCGCCGATATGTACCTGCCTATTGCCCATACTTGTAAGTGTACTATGGTCCCTGGCACTGTTAGCTCGTAGACTGACCCTTTGAGTGATTTACAGGCTTCTTTTCTATCGACCTGCCAGCTTACTCGTGCCACGAGGTCATGCATGACAAGCTTGTGTATGCCATCACTCACTGCCAGTCTATTGACGCGGATAACACGACGGTGGCTCAACGAGCTGGCCAAGGCATTAACTGGACCAACGCTGCCGCCACGGCTACGGCCACTGCAGCCGCTGCAGTGTCGAATGTTATCGCCAGCATACCTACCATTGCTGGAGAGTGACCACCAGCCACTGCGTCGATATCAAAATGCATAGGACTGCATTCATTAGTCTTCATGTTTTCTATTCAATCAACACTCGCATGCCTACAGAGTTTCGTCTTCAACGGTGATTTTGACCTTCAAGTTCTCCAAGTTGGTCTGTTTCTTCTGTGATACTTTACTGCGAGCGATCCGTGGAGGAACTGCTCGATGGAACGCACGCCCCCAGTCTCCATGATTTGCCACTTCATTCAGCACAATGATGACAGAATCTAGGTTCATGATGTGAGTTCGAACGCGTGTTCCGGATTGCTCAAAGTGCTCTTGAAGTGGCAATCGCGCGGTTCGAATGCCGCATGAAGATGCCTTCGCCTTTGTCTCGCCCTGTTGGAGTTGTCAGATCCGAACGCGTTAGTAAAAATGGAAAATGAGGACAATCCATACTATATCGGGTAAGGACAGTCAGTCAGTCACCTTGCGGACGGAGCGATCAACGATGCCGCCTACGACATACACACAGGCTGGATCAAGCTTCTCGAGGACATTTTCCGAATCAGGTGAGAGGTAGACGAGCTCATCAGCGTCATAAAGCTGCTCAAGCGGTTCTTCGTGCCTTCCAATCTACCAAGTGATACGATACAACAAGTATCAGCACTAGCACTGTCGTTTCTGAAGTAAAAGACGGTCGGTACCTTCCAGCTCAATGCGCCATGCTGAGCGCAAATTGCTGCAAGTTCGCGCGTACAAGATGCAAGATGCAGTGACACCAGTCTGTCCAGCGGACAAGTCTTCAGATATCCATACACGCATCCGAGCTGCTTCAAAATGCTGTGACGCTCCTTCCCAGCAAAAAAACACAAATTAAAAATAAGTTAGCACGCAGATCGCTTCATAGGATTCCCCACATGAGTGCAATAGGACAGAACACACTCGAGTTGTCTGATCAGCTGCAAATGCCAAGTCCACCACCACCCGAACGCCGCTCATCTGAGCTTCTTCCAGCTTTTGCTGCACGAAACAATCCGATGAGCCCATAAATCCGTACCAAGCACTAAGTATAATACTAATTCCGTTCATTGCAAACCCACATATTGCTCCACGCGTTGCATTCGGATCCGTTCTCGATGCTCGCTCTTCTGGTCCTCTGTCATTTCGGCCCGCTCGACCGCCAGCGCTTGACTACGACCCACTTTCTTGGCTTTCAACCGCTTGTCCTTGCGATTGCGGCGCTTCGAACGCAACATTTCACGGCGACATTGCTTGGTAGTTTTCTCACTTTCGTTAAAGTTTCCCGGGGCATAGTAATAGCCGTACACGCCCAATACCCAACATGTCGTGACGATCACCACAGCGATGGCCACAGCCGACGGTCTCATCTTGTCACCCAAAGTTGCCCTTTAATCCAAGTAACTTTTCACGTCCTTTGGTTGGCTGATAAACTTATATACTATTTTGATTGGGTAATAAGCTGCTGGTCGTAACGGCCGCAGCCAATAGCTCACTTAACGATGGGGAAGAAGAAGCGCCAGCGCTCCGAGAGCTTTCAGGGCGAGCAGGACGGCGATGGCGACGCCCGCAAGCGGCTGGCAGCTTTCCACGCGCGGATGTTCGAATTGCCGCAAGAAGACGCGATGGTGGCGGCCCCAGAGACACCCCGCGTGCTGTTCAAGTCCAAGCACAAGAAGCGCAAGAAGAAATCCGCGGGCGGAGACGATGCGGACGACGGAGAGCCCGTGCCAATGGTGAAACTCAACATGAGCAAGCCGAAGAAGAAGAAGAAAGTGGCGGCCGCTGTGGAGGTGCAGGAGGAGAAGAAGAAGACGGTGGTGACGGGCCCAGCGGTCGTGAAGGCTCCGGGGATGCTCAAGACCAATTCAGTGAAGAAAAAGGATAAGAAAGTCGTGGATCAGGTGGTTAAGAAGTTGGAGAAGAAGGTGCAGAAGAAGAAGCAGGTTGCTGCTATCCAGGCGGTGAAGAAGACGACGCAGGTGAAGACTGTTGCTGTGTGGCATTCGATACAAAAGGATGACGCAGAAGAAGAAAACGACGGAGTGGATCCGTTGGAACAGGCACTGGGAAGTATGAGGGAGATGGTAACGAAACAGGTTGCTAAGCCACCGTACAAGAAGCACAAGACGGTAACGGGCAAGGCAGTTGCTGTACCGAAGACGGAGAAGCTGAAGGAGATTATGAAACCTGTACAGGGCAACAACTCGACTCGGAAAGCGTCAATGGAAAGCATTGTTGATGGCGACACGACTGGACATCTATTCAAGCGTAATAAAAAATGTCGGAAGAAACGGAAAAAGATGGAACAGCTAGCTGCAATGAAGATCAACGGCAGCAATCCACCTACAGCTGGAGCAATGGATGCACATGCGAAAGAAGGTAAAAAAGTCTCACCTGAAGCTAATGGAAAACCGACCCCAACCGATTTGATGAAGAAAACCCCCGTGAAGGATGTGGCAAACAATGCATCCACTGCACCGTCACCAAAATCACCAGGCTCTCGCAAAAAACGGAAAAAATCTCCGAAGGTGAACGCAATGAATAACGTATCACCGAAGACACATGCACCTGCACAACCCAGGCAAGGAAAACCGCTGATTATATCGGACAAACCAGAAAGTAAAGTTGTGAGCAGAACAGATACAGCGAAGGATGCCAACACAGTCATATCCAAGAAGGCGAACACCGCGCCAGCAAAGAAGGGTAAAACTGCTAGCAAGCCTGCTGTCCCACCTACCAAGACGGTAGTTTCGAATGACGAAAAGAAGACCGCGGTGTCTTCACAACCCTTGACGCCGATTGCGGCTTCTCTAGCGAAGGGCGCAAAGAAGAAAGATGACATGTTCTTACCTACTCGAGAAACACCACGTCGGTCTCCCGTTTCCTCAAAACGCGTAGAAAAGGCTGCGGCACCCCAAGTTGTTCAGCTCACGGATGAATCTTCGTCAGAAAGCGAAGACGACGGTGCATTTGACGTCGACCACAATGACAGTGACAATGCGTCGTTATTTTCACGTCTCATTGATTCGGCTGCACGAGAGCGTTGGGAGCTTGTGGAGGTTGGTCGGTTAGTTCGATTATTTGCTGCAGAGTGGGGGTTCAACGGGAGCACGACGGCACGATTCCTGTGCGAGACTTGCCCCGAACTTGTAAGCGTTGATTTTCTGGAAGGTTTGGGTGTGAACTTGTCCTCGAAGCAGCTTGTGCAAATTTTTGAGGCTGGTTCGGGTAATTCTGGAGTGCTAATGAACAAAATGGCGTCCGCTGTGGAGAATGGACATTTGAGTGTGCGCGATCCGACCTTTGTCTCGGCATTGGAGCGCCGTGTTGCGCTTATGGAGTCGAACGCTGAAGTGATGGAGCTGCTGTATCCGCTTTTGGAGAGTTTGTCAACAGTGCGTGATGTCGGCTGTCTGTTGAAGCAGCTATGCGAGCACTGGCAGCTGGAGCGTAAGATTGCTTTGGTGCAGCAGGTGTTGTTGTCGAACGTATTTGACGATCTTGATGGCAACCAGGACGAAATCCTTCTAGACTTGCCTAATCTTACCGGGCGACTGGACTTCCCGAGTCGTTTGGATCAGGAAGACGTCGACGAGAATGGTAATCTGAAGGGCTTCCTTGCCAACGAGGATAGCGAGTTTAGTGGTGAGGAGGTGTCTGAGGAGGAACTGGACGAAGTTGACAGTGAGGATGACGAGGACCAGTACGAGGGTGAGACCGATTCAGAGGAGGAGGTCGAGATCTCTGGTCGATCTCGGGGCCGCAATCAGTTTATTGAAGATGAGGCCGATGTCGGTGAAGAAGACGAGGAAGACGAGGAAAAACAACGCCATGACGATGATGCATCGTCTTCATCAGATAGTGACTGATAACGTGTGAGAGCGCAGTAAGTGTGTCGGAATTCAAAGACAGCTAGGATACCACCTGAGCGTAACTTGTATAACCGCCATTCAAACGCTGTTAGTGGTGCTTCTTTTAAGTGTTGGTCTCCCAACATGGCAAAGCTAGCCTAGAACTACGACGAAAACATGGCGTTCAAGACAGCCAGTATGGCAAAAATCAAGGCAACCCAAATGTACGGAGCCATGCCACTGCTTTCCTTGCTACTCTTGGAAACCTTTTTCTTAGAGTGAGCGATAGCGGCTGCATTGTTTTCATCCATCGCATATGAGCACATTAAATCGATGAAAACCAATCAGGGAACAAGCTTGAAACGTACCGGCACGTGCCGCAGCAGTGTTGTCCTGGTACTGCTCATCATCACCATCCTTGCCGCGACGTCCACCTTTCTTCGACGATTTGGCCGCTGACGTGTCTTCCACTGGTTCTTCTGCATCGATGTCCTGCTCAAAAGTTTGCTGGGCGGTCAAACCACTATTGCTAACGACGGCTATCAAATCCGGGAACGCAGTAGTCAGCGCCTCCGCGGCCGCGGTGGGCCAATTTGCAGTTGGGTCACAGTGCATCGCCTCCGAGTGCAGAGGCGTGTTTCCATGAGTATTCTTGAGAGGCTTCGCACCCTACAAATACAACAATAGCGCCGTGAGATCCTGGCTAGCATTTTCTTTCTTCAGTGCCAGGTTGGAGATCCAGGACAAACCTTGGAGATCAAGTAACTGATCAACTCGAGCTGGTCGTCGCTGTTCTTGATACAA
Organism: Phytophthora podocarpi; assembly: GCA_001314375.1. NCBI lineage: Eukaryota > Oomycota > Peronosporomycetes > Peronosporales > Peronosporaceae > Phytophthora > Phytophthora podocarpi. Next base: position 75,703 of record LGSN01000061.1, read on the forward strand.
GCCCAGTGCCTGCAAGCATCAGCACCAACTTTTAGCACCACAAACATTAAACAACTGCAGCAAAAAGTAACAAATTGCAACATCCTTACAGTGACGTGTTGCCCTTGGCGTCCACGACGTTAACGTTGGCACGACCCGTTTCAATCAGTAGCTGGACGATCTCGAGGTTTCCCTTTCCAACCGCGATATGGAGCGCCGTCATCTTCTTGTTGTCAACTGCATCCACCTTGCTCTTGGCTCTCAGCAGCAGCTTCAAGGACTCCACTTCCTCATACTCTGGACCGTGCACAGCACAATGTTTAGTATCCAGCAAAACCTCCCAAAACCAACTTCGAACGACGAGATGATAATGTCCTCCAACCTGCTGCCAGATGCAGAACCGTCTGACCCGACGAGTCCTGCACATTCAAGTCCGGTTTGCCTTTGAGCAGAGCTTGAAATATTTCTTCAAAGCTCGGCGGCTGCTGAGCCAGAGCCAACATCAGCGGCGTGAAGCGGCGCTTCTTCTCCTGCAGGTTGAGCATGGCGCCATTAGCCACGAGATACTGCACAATCTCCAGTTGGTCTTCGGCCACAGCCACGTGCAGCACTGCGAACAACAACAAATGAAAATCAAATAATAAGTTTACAAAACAATTGCAAAAAACTTGGTGCCGGATACAATAACAACAGCAACTGTATCTTTTGGCTTGGAGATTTTGGGTGTCGTACCGGACTCGCCCTTCTTGTTCTGGAAAGCCCAGTCGCTGCGCAACTCGATCATCTTGTCGAGGTTGCCGTTCGCTGTTATAAAGTGAACAAGGTAATGTGTGAATATGCGTACTACGGACGAAATCCTAGCCTTCTCGGGGACACATACCTGCAGCGCGGAGTAATTGCGCCATGATGTCAAAACGAAGATTGAATTTGGGATTGAGGGGGAGTGATAATATTGTGATATTTGGATTATTGACCAATTACTGAACTTGAAAATGTCGGTTTTAAGGTGAAACTTGATGTTGTAGAAACTCAATGGATTGTACACCGAGACGCGGAAGTCCATGCTGCATGTCTGCTGCCTCACTGTCCTAAAACTTGATCGATGCCTACTCATGTACTAGTAATTGGTGACCAGTCAATTTTTGACCTGGTCGAACTTTGCTGCGGATAAATTAAAAGTTGCACTGTAGTTGCGTACCACTCGCTAGAGCTGGAAGTTCTGCTGCGATTCCTTGTAGACCGCATCCTGTTCGTCCGAAGTCTACAACACCGAGGCAGGGAACGATGCAGCGACAGTTGAAGAGTTGGACGGTGTGAGGTGGGGAGAGGGAAATTTGGGAGGCAGCGACGACGCAAGAGGCGTAGACGAAATATTACTCGCTCCACCCGGGATATGCACCACCGGAGTCAGCACGTGGGCGCTGCTGGAATCCGTCTTCACCTGCGGCTCAATGTTGAGCTTAATCTTGGACACGGCGGGCGCCATGCGGGTGTCGCGCTCCACCTCATGGAACATGTCCTCGGTGCTGGACAAGATCTGCAGCAGACTCGGATAGCTCGAGAACGACGACAAGTTCACCTTGCGGCGCATGTACTTGGAGCGTGTGTTGTAACCCGTCATCTTGTCGTGTTTTTTGAGGATCTGGAATACAAAAGCGACATAAATTAGACTCGTGCATCCCCTGAAGGTCACTCACTCACCGCGATCAATCTCACCTTGGAAAATCCCTGGTAGTTCATCACGGCGAAGTTTTCGAGGCGGATGCACTCGCGGTAGAAGTGCACGAAGGCGAACATCAGTCGCTGCGCCTCGAACGCCTCGATCTTTTTTGTCTTCTGCATGATACATCAATTCACACAGCGATTAGCAGTAGATAATCAATCAAATATCCATAGCTGCCACGGACCTTGAGGTTCTTGAGTACGGAGCGTAGCTGCTGGTAGCGGAAAGAGCAGCGCTTCTCCTCCGCAGCGTAGAAGAGCGAGATCTTCTTAAGTTCAGTCTGCAGGTCACGGAAGAAGGCTACCTCCAGTTCGGATTCGGCTGTCAGGTAGAAAGAAGACCAAGTCAGCATTTAACCAGAACAGCTTCAACGGCTCCACTATAACGTACAAATGTCGCGCTGATTGGCGGCGTGGTGTGCCGCGCGGGTCACGGCCTTAATGCGCTTCTTGAGGGTTTTATAGTTGAGCCAGAAGGGCGCCCACTCCGGGTTACTCTGAAGGATCTCCTGCAGTAAACCTTTGCCGAACTTCATGGCGGCGATGGGGCTGAATTGACGACACGAGGGTTCGACAGGTCAGTCCTGCACTGCAGCGATTGGGAAGTGATGAGCGCCGCCGTGTTGGGCCGGCGAGAGGACGGTCAGAGATTCCGAATCGCTGCTCGACTCCGACAATAAGCTGCATTATAGCTAAAACCCCAGCAAATGCCTGCCCAGGTGTCAATTCAATCTTCCACCGCTTGCTTCAAGTGGCTGTTTCGGAGATTCACAAAAAATCAAACTCGGCGGGCGACTTACAATTTACTCGAGGAACTCTGTCGGAATTATCACGAAGTAAACCTTAAAATGGGTTTGTTTGCTTATTTTAAGCCTTTCAAGGTTACTTTATGAGCTATTTCTTCATGTGAAACAATCCTAGAAAAAGTGCACCGAGATTCGAGATTCGCTGTACGCGTGCGCAATACTGAAGCCAGGTGTCAACCGGACGACCGGAAAGCAGACGGAGATTCGGCTTGACACGAAAAAGCAGCGACGCACTCGGCGTCATCACAGCGAAACCCTCGCTCATCGGACCACAAGCGTGTGTGCTGGTCCGAAAGTACCGAAGGACCACGGCGGCGAAGTTATTTTACCTGCACTCGCGAGTCCATACCTGTAGGTACTTGCTGGGACTTTCGACCGTCAAAAAGCAGGCATCTCGAAAACTGCTATCGTTCTATGCTCTCTAGCCCTCATCCGGCAGTGTTTACAATCCGTAGTCCCGCCGTGAAATCTCCGTTTGTAAGTAACGAAGCTCCGCCGTTGCTCAGCGCGATTCCTCTCTGCAGCAGAGTTTGCTTGGTGCGCCAATGTTTCATGAAATTGCAACCGTGCATCAGTCGTGAAAAGAAACTATTTACTTCGAAGCACCGTAGTAAAAAACAAAGTCATACCAGTAGTCCCGTGCATCTACCATGCACGCTCAATGTTGGCACTGTCCAGAAGGCGACCATATCTGACGCTAAGATTCGTGTGATGGGCGGGTCATTGGTGAAAACGCAGAGTAACTCGAACGAGATCATCTCGCCCGTCCGTCATACAAAGCTGGACCGTTCCTGCAATAGTGCGCAAACTGAGAATGAATGGTGGGCTATCATTGCCCACAGGAGTTCAGCACATGGCACCGGTAACGATAATATTTTAATAAAATACATCTTCGGACAAAACCTGGTATTAATAGTATCGGATAACGGTACCACACAAACAACACTCTTGCGCAAAATAAAAACTATAATCCGGTAGACAACAACTATTTTCTCCTGTGACTTTAAGCGCAGAAAGATGCACAACAGACACTGTTCGCCCACACAGCGAGATTGGGATTGCGGGAGTCTGCGTGACTCGGTTATATGTAGGCTAGACTATGCAATGCTAAAACCAAGTATACTATCCGCAAGAAGGCGTAGTTCAATCGGGGGCAAGTAGAGTCAGGAACGCGACAGAACCCAACTGCCGTAGCTCAATATTTCACATATTCATGTCCATCTTCATTTGTTGCATTGATTTCTAGTAGGGTAAGCGCAACATGACTGGCTCTGGGTGATAATCGCCGTCACCATTCGTCGTGGGCGCTGTCCCTAAGATCACAGCACTGTTCTCTATAGCAGTATTACGAGCCACCGCTGGCAGCCCTAGCCGAAAGCGCTGAAAATACTAGGCGGAACCGAATCGCTTTACTGCACCTTTATCACGAGCACTATGAGTCGGATGTGCAACTTACCTGTTTAAAGGCACTCCAAGCGCCGTAAAGGTGCTTTATGCACCTTTAGGATTCTATTTACAAGTTTCACGTAAGGTAATGCTTCTTTAGGGAATTTATATCCAGGAAGGTCAACGAAGTTGGGTGAACAGCCTCACAGCAATTTATTAAGACGGACGGAACGTTGTCTGGCCCTGACACTGAATGGATATGCCAAGGACCACGTAAAAGAATTACTGAAAGTGTTGTTGCTAGGGGAGCATCTATGAATTTGAAGAAGGCAGTTTGAGCCCTGGACGTATCAGCATCAGCAACACCCGTTCGAACGTACAACAGTAACGAAATGAGGCTCTTGGGATTAAGCGTTGTGGAAACCAATTAAGCCCTCGTAACACAGAGTCCTCTCCTCTCTGATGCAAACTCCACTCGGGAAGCATCCTCCTTCTCCACTATCTATGCCTCCACCTTCTCCTTTATCATCTGCTGCCCGGATGTCTCGTTGAGAAGCTCCTTGACCATCATCACGGTGTGTATCTCGTGAAATTATGGCTGTTGTGGTCGACCACAAACTTGATGAAGTACAGCTCCTCCTTGTCCTCCTTATCCATGTTCACCTCCTTCTTGACAGTTTAGGTTGCTTGGTAGGCAAGCAGTGCCTCTCCAGGTACACACTAATTGCCAAGAAGCCCTGGAAACGCTGAATGTTAGCCCCCACCCCCTGTTGACTAGGCTGTCATTGAATGTAATTTTTTGAAAACCTCTTTAAAAGCCTTCGTTAATTGTGCATTCGTTCTTTTCGCTTGGTCTGCGTCCGGCTGTGAGCAGGTTTTTGCTGTTGTCATCTTGAGTAAACTCCATAGAATCCGGATTCGCATTCATTTCACGTACGTAGGTGTGATGCGCTGACATTGAAATTGCGATGTTCCTTTCGTGAAGGAATAGACCTGGATGATAACCATGATGCTGCAGCTTGAACCATCAGGTTGTTGTGGCTGGGTAATACGAGCAAGCTCTAGATGCGATGGAATATCGAACCGATCGAAGAAATGGGGATTTATGAGATGCTGAGCAGTATAAAATAGTTTTTCGTCAAGGCGCGGGAAGTGTCAGAGTAGCAAAACTAGTAGCATAGTCACAGGAAGTGAAATCACCCACGTAGTAGCCGCAGAGACGGATTTCGAGGCTCATTCCTCGATCCGTCGCCTCAGCAGAACGCGTTTAATCCATCTCCTGTACCCCTCGACCTGTCGCCACACCACCATCTCGTCTACTCAAGATAGCTCCTCCTCTGACGCCTCGCCCGTATCTCCTTGTGACACCCGACCTCATTAACCATGCATGGGACAACCCTATCTACTGTAAGGTAGCAAAACTGGGACCGCAGGTTGTTCGGGTGGAGGGTCTGCATGACGCGGCAGGCCACAATTGGTCAATCAAGCGGTCTCAAAAGGCCCGGTGTACGGTCTTGGCGAAGAAAGCACATCGGGGCCGTTACTGCGACAGGCGGTCATGATTGAGCATGCGAACGCCTTTCACCACGGTCAAGTGGTGGCTGAGTTCGAAAGCCAAGCCACGGTCCAGTTGCTGGACGAGACGGTAGTGACAACCACAGACTACGTAACTCCAGTGGCCCCCGTGGTCGCTCTACTCCTGGACTTTGAAACCGACATTTGGGACGTCGACGAGGTAGTGGAACTTCAACATGCCATTCTAGACCGAATTTGCGGTACTAATGCTCACGACGGCGCAAACGAGATCTCCACTATCCTCAAGGATCTCATCGACGACTCGTCACACCCAATATCAGAGGCCGTCATGACCTGGATAGATCCCAAGACAGGTCAACAAATCTCTTTCAAGCTACAGCATGCAGTGGCCTACGTCTACTATACCGATGGTCATGCTCAGCCCGTGCCTGACACAGTTGGAACTTCCTGTTGTCGGGTCGGAGTGGCAGGCGAGCCGGTACCTCGGCAAAAGGGCGCCATACAACCTACAGCAAGAATCTGGCGCTATTCGACCTGGAGGTAGATGACGATGACGATTTGATTAGTGAGCCATCCGGAGAGCAACCACGCCAAACATCGCAGTCCTCCCGCAAACGAAGTGCTGTGGATCAAGAGACCAAGCAGCCAGCTGTGAAACAAAGGGCTGATTTTCATCGATCGGACGAAGCCGACAAAGATTCTCAAATTGCACACTTACTGATCAACCGTCCCGGTCTATCTTCAATTGCGTTCCGATGCAGCACTACAGGTTCAAGCTTCCACTGTTGAGAATAAGCCTACCCTAACAAGGCCACATTCGGAAATTGAAGTAACGCCTAAACAACGCTTTGCCGGCCACTATACTCAACATCCCCCAGATCGGAGCACGGCGGTGACCATCCAGCAGGCAGACCAAGATCAGCGTGAACAAAAGTATCGCTCAAACTACGCGTATGTACCCTCTGTCACATAGCAATGAATTCACTCGCTGGCCACGGAACCCAAGCACCAAGGTAAGAGCGTTTCTATTTTTCTCGAGGCCCTGATCAATTCGGAATTCGTTCTCTTAAAGCGCTTTCCAAGCGTTCTGGGTCGAGCTTTCGCTATCGAGTTTGGAATACGTGGTCTCTCCGTTATGCACTTTGTACCCTTCAACACGCTGAACGACAACGCCGTGTGGATCATAACGAGTGCAGTCAACATGCAGAACTTCTCGGCCGCAGTTCCTCTACCGGCGGCTCCGCCAGCTGACAACATCGATGATATACTCGAGACACTCCAGTCACTGGCGACGTATGGCTCCGAATACTATTCTTCAGTGTTGTGTGAGTTGATAGACACATTGGTGAATTTTACCAAGCAACGCCTCCGGCGATTGGCGTGGGAACAAGCGGACCTGGTTTTGGTTGTCTACTGGATCAATACCATTCTTGAGAGCTTTCGCGTCGAATTAGAGCGAGGCAGCAGTGATGGATCGCAGATTAAACTCCGCTGTAATGAAGCCGATGCGGATTTCCGCCAGATTCAAATACACATTCAGCAACGACAGATCAAGGAACTGCAACCAGCGCTGTCCGCCACGCATCCCAAGCGGTCGTCAACTCCAGCCAAACCAAGTTCTAACTCCCAGCACCTCGACAGCAGCCAGCGTCGAGTTCAACGAGTGGTGAAATCTGAACATTCTCTTCCAGCCGATGTTTACACGCACTTACCTGTGTAAGATGGCAAGATACTTTGTCTTCGCTTCCTATCTAACGCCGGCTGCAAAGCCAACAACGGCAAGTCGTGCTTGTCAATTAAGCGATCGCACTATGTCCCAGAGAAACTACATCAAGTCATTCGCGACTTCATCAGTGAACGATTTGGTGGACTGAAGCTGGAGCACGCGTCGTTGTGACGTCAACCAAACCGTTGTGTGGATACACTTACTTTGATAGCCTCCAATACGGTTGTTTCACCGAAGTCTCTTGATGTCTCGCGAGTCCCTGTTGATTCTGTAACAAATGTTCATCATTCTCCGCTGGCTTCGATCGTTTCCAGCGGAGTTCGTTCGTGCCGGACAGTCCTCAGCACTAGCTCGGCCTCGCTTATTTCGTCTAACTCGGATGACCACAAACGCAAGCCAAGCTCGCCGTCATCTCCGAGAAATGTTGGAGCTTCTTTCGCGTTGGCCTAACCAAACCCACCGGAATATGGCATTCGCCAAAGTGTGGGTTATTCAAAAACTGCGGGGCAGATAACGCTATCACGCTATACGACCACATTGGTGGCAACTCGACTGGAAGAGGAGCTGCTGCGAAACAAGACTCGCCAATCCGTTGCACGTCGCAAAATGGGTCTTCGCTTTTCGACTGCGTCTTCGGATGGCCTCGACGTGACGGCAAAAGAGTCTTTATCCGCCGTCATCCGCGAGCGGCAACTCAGTATTGTCGAAACCGTACGTGTGTATCACAATGAGACCGCAAATGATAGCTGGCCCAACAAAGCACTCAACCCCGAGCGCCTCGTCTTTCTCTTAGATGGGTATCCTCAGCTTTCGACACTGGTAGACATAGTGGTTCACGGCATCTCACCGGTCTGGTTAGGCGAGCACCGTCACAACGGCCGCGCCCCCAATAATCATCTCTCTTTCGTGCGTCACGAAAAAGATGCCCTGAGAAGTATCCGAAAAGGCCAAAACACGGGCAGATTTCTCGTTGTGGACGCCGATATCATCGGCCAGTGGACAACTGTGCACTGCA